>VIYQ01001918.1:0-10312 GCA_009928355.1 Chlorella sp. CH2018 | reverse complement strand
GGGGGCTGCTGTGCCTGTGGCCCCCATGCCTGGCCACCTCTGCTCATCATGCATGTCTTTCATCGTTTTTACACCGTGAAGTCAGCGGCAGTGCAGGCAGTAAAAGTCTTTCAGCACTGGCACAACCGCCTCGGCTGCTTGCAAGGAATCAGACACAGCGCTGCCTGCAAGCAGGGCGTCATAGAATGTAGAAAAGAATGTGCAGAAGTCATCCAACCCACTTGATAAAAGCGCAGCGTCTGCTGCCGCCGCCTGGGTGACAACACCGTTGGCACCAAGAGACAGCAGCGCATCAACGTAGTCAGGCGGCAATGCGGCTGTGCACACCACCAGTTGCTTGCGCAACAGCTGGCGGAGCGCCGTCAGGCTGCTGGCTGGCAGCAGCACCTCTGGTCCGCCAACTGACAGCAGCAGCAAGGACAGCGCACTGCCATTCTCCCAGCGTGACTGGCTGCTCAGCACACCGATACTGCGCCCTCCAGGCAGGTGCAGGCTGGGGTGCGCTGCAAACAGGTCCGCCAGCCGTGTGTGGCTGGGGTCGCGCCCTGCCTCCAACAACAGCGAGGCCGCCTGCGCGCCTGCAACACAACAACAAACATGACATTCATCTTGGCTGCAAGGCTTGTTGCCTACAGGTCTTTTTACTGACAAAACTTCAAGCCCTCCGACAACCGCCACTCACATGCATGCCAAGAGACCGAGTCCCAACCTCCCGACTCACTTGGCTCTGCAACGGCCTGAAGTTGTTGCTGCCAACGCAGGACCAGGCCCGCTGCGCCTGCCAGCTCCAGCCCCAGGTGCACCACACCCACTGATGGCAGCAGCGCTGCCAGCTGCTCCTCCAGCTTAGCCGTAAGGCGCTCTGCAGTGGAAGCAAGCGCTGCCGAGTTGCCGGCGTGCCGGCGTGCTGCACTAACTACGGGCGACCGGGCTGTCCGCGCCGAGCTAACAACTCTGCCGGGCACATCCGCCTGCAGCGCTATGCTGTCTTGTTGCTGCTGCAACTGTTGTGGTGGCAGTGGTTGCTGCTGCTGTTGTTGCTGCCCAGAGCTGCCCGCTGCCGCGGCTGGCGGTGAGGCCAGCTTGGCCTGCTTGGTAGGGCTGCTAAACCAGCTGCTAATGTAGGCTGAGAGACTGCCGCCCTCGTCCTCGCTGCTGCGTGCCTGGCTGCTTGTAGTCCCCGAGGGCTCGTCGGAGGCAGTCCTTGGCGCTGGCGCAAGCGCCTCAGAGCGCGGCTGCTGGACATCGTTGCTGCTGGGCATGGCTGCAAGCTGGCCGGCCAACTGCGATGTACTGCCCGCACCCGCCTTGTGTTGCGCCTTCCCCAGCCTCTGCAGGTCCACAGCTGCCACGCAGCCGGGGCGGTAGGCCAGGGAGGCCGCCA
The DNA here is from genome assembly GCA_009928355.1 of Chlorella sp. CH2018. Taxonomy (NCBI): domain Eukaryota; kingdom Viridiplantae; phylum Chlorophyta; class Trebouxiophyceae; order Chlorellales; family Chlorellaceae; genus Chlorella; species Chlorella sp. CH2018. The sequence continues at coordinate 8,928 of VIYQ01001918.1, read as the reverse complement.
CCGCGTCGTCCATGCTCAGCTGCTGTGCTCCCAGCCGTGGCGCCCGAAGCACCAGCAGCTTGCGGCGGGCGCCCAGCTTGAGGCTGGCCTGGGGAGGGTCCACAGCCAAGGCCGCTTCCACCTGTAAAAGCGTAAGGGAGAGGCAAGGCCGTATGTTACAAGTCGGACAGCTCCATACCAGCAGGGCATCCAGCAACAAACATTTGCCTACACAACAACCAACCACAGCAACGCCTTCAGTCTGGCCCCAGCCAGCCCTCACCTGGAGCAGCACAGCGGCAGCCTCGGCATACTGCGCCTGCGTGGTGGGCGCCGCAATATACTCCTCGGTGGCGGCTTCTAGCTGCGCCCAGCGCTCCGGGTCCACCTCATCCAGCTCCATGTTGCAGCGCGGGTCGTTGGCGCAGAACCTGGGTGGCGGCACATGCAGAGGAGCGGGCAAGTCGATCAAAGGTGAGCAGCAAGGTGGGCAGTGCAATGTGCGAGCCAGTCGGACAGATGTCCCCAGCATGCCAGTCACACCTGCTGTAGCCAACCCATGCGGGCAACAGAGTTGTGCTCCACAAGGACTGCCAGCTGGTGCCCACCTGAGGTACTTGACCCCCGGGATGAGCGGCATCAGCGTAGAGAGCGCCTCGTCCGCCCGCGACACGCTGGTGCTGCAAAAAGCACAATCAGAGTGGGCAGCGTAGCCATTTACGATCATTGCTATCAACGGAGCAGTCATGAATGCAGAGCAGCTGCATTCGTTGATAGAAGGCCGCCATATGCACACAAACAAGCCGCCATGTGGGCAACCGGCACCATGCCCCAGCCAGCCTGTATCACTCACGCCGACTCAATCAGTATGCTGCCTGCGTAGAACAAGAAGGAAGAGGGCACGCACAGGTGAGGATGTATCAGGCTGCAGTTGCCATGTCACACTGCAAGTGGAGCGGTGGGAGCAGCATCAGCATTCCAGCACACACATCAACTGAACTCGGCTTGTCCAAACGCACCCGTCTCCATGAAAGAGGACAAGCCCTTCTCGCGCCGTGCCGCAGGTGAGACGCCCACGCCCACGCTCATTAGCACGTCAATCGGGTGGTCAGGCCACAGCAGGCGCTGCACAGCAGGGCGGAGGGCAAGCGGAGTGTCAAGCGGGAGCTGAAGTTGCAGTGGATTGCAAACGAACAACACTGACAACCACTCTGGCATGCACTGCCACAGCCCCTCACCGCTTCCTGCAGCGCGATGACCGCCGGGTTGTTGGCTGTGACGGCGCCATCTTGGAATTTGTCGCCGCCGCAAGAGAAGTCCTGAACAAGCAGGGGTGATGCGTCGTTAATGATCTGTGCATGCTCACTGTGGACAGACCCGGGAAGGGGAGCAGACCAACAAACGCTCGCCCAAGTCCACAGCCGCGCCCTCCCACCCACCTCCAGGTAGAAGGACGCCGCCGACGAGGCACGCACCGCCTGCCACACTGGATGCTTGCAGCTGCCTGCGGATGGGAGGGACGGGTGCAGCATGAGGGGCAACCGCTGCCCAAACTCTCTATCGACAGCACGCATCAAATGCACCGCCGCTGTAGCATTGCTCCCAGTCATGCAAGGCTTGCCTGCATGCGCCCCAATCTGCGCCGCCAGCGTTTCCGAGCCCGGCGGCAGCTGATAGGTGCGGAACAGGAAGGGCGGGGCAGGGGACAGCGAGGACAGGGTGGAGACGAGGGCCACCTTGGGGCCCAGCACCGCCGTGTCTGCGAGGCAGCGGCAGGTGGAGGCAAGGCCCGGACAGGGTCAGAACACCTGTTGTGTTGGCAGCCATGTAAATGAATTACAACAGATGCAGCCCGAGAGACCCCGCAACACTGCCCACTTGCAACTGCTGGTCAGCATGGCCAGAACAGACGCCCACCAATCATGGTGTCGCCGATGCAGCGCTCCTCCTTGCTGAAGTCGCAGTACTCGCGCAGCAGTGACTCTGCACATGTGCGGTGGAGCAGCAGGGTGAGCCGCTGTGGCCGGCGGACGACACTGCGCTGGCGGTGCAACTTGCTGCAAAGAAATAACAGGTGCCCCAGCACTGCGATGCGACAGAGGGTCTCTTAGGCTTTCAGCACTCTCAGAGCATGCAGCCTGGCACAGCCTGCCACCGCCAACTCACCATAGACTGCAGCATCGTGCTTGTAGCTGCAGACGTGCACAGCGGAAGGCAGATTTTAGTTGCCGCTTTTGATCACCCCCTCACCAGTAAGTATCAGCCCAGCTTGCTGTCTGGCCTTTTTTAGCTGCCGCTGTTGATCACCCCTCACCGCGTGCTCACCCGACCACCACGGCCCGCACGTGCGAGGTCTTGGTCTGGAAAGTGCGGTAGAAGGACTGCAGCAGCGCAGGCGGCGACGGCGGTGGGTGTTTGCAAGCATGGCGTCTGCGCCCCCTCGCAGTGACCGCTGTGCTGGAATCATGGCCAGTCCCAAGCTAAATGGTGGATGCATTGCAGGAGTTGCAGCCTGCTGTCGGCATCACTCAGCCAGCCAGCCAACCCACCCACCTCCATCCAGCTCTCCTCCTTGGCGTCCTTGGCGGCCACCACGCGTGAGAAGACCTTGCGGCCCAGCACCTGGCGGGCGGGAGGGAGGGGAGCAGGGGAGGGGAGCAGGGGTGTGTCGGGCCAGCAGCGGGGCACAAAGGCAGCAAGGCACAGACCAGCAGCTTCTCTTCTTGCACCGCAATACTTTGCAACAGATTCTGAAGCAGTCAGCAGCGATCATCCGCAGCAGCTGGTGCGGCGGCACATCCTGCCAAGCACTGCAGCAGCCCCTGCCCGCACCTTGTAAATGTGGTCGCAGGCGTCCATGTCCAACTTGAGCAGGCCCAGTGCCACTGCGAGCAGGCCGCCGGTGCTGGTGCCCACTGCACTTGCGGGCAGGGGTGCTGTGCCCAGTCAGGGTGACAGCTACAGCGGCAGGCCACTACTGCTGCCGACCTGTCCAAGGGGAGTCTTACCGATGAGGTCGAACAGCTCCCAGATGCGCTTGCCGGTGTGCCGCTCCAGCTCGCGCAGCAGGCGCACCGTGGCCATGCCCTTCATGCCGCCGCCATCTGTAGAAGCGCAGGCGAGGGGCTGAAAGTTGAGGCAGCCTGCCGAATAACAGCACGCAAACTTTCTTGCAGTACCGCTCAGCGGCAACGCTGGCAGCACATGCACACTCCCGGCAGCAGCTCACCCAGTGAGAGGATGCGCACGCCGCGGCCCTGGATGGGCGGCCGCCCAGCCGCCCGCTCCACCAGCTCGTTCTCGCCCAGAATGGCCAGCACGCGCAACGCAGCCACCTGCACACCCAGTGGAGCGCAACATGGAGGGAGGGTCCGGTGCTAATGCTGTTCTGTTCAACTTGCGACAACATTGGCATGAGAGCCAGCCGCCATCTTGCGGCGGCAGGCCACATCTGCACCTGAACCCATGTGCAGACGACCACAATCTCACAATCTCAGCCAAGCCCAAGGCCACCCCGTTCTAACTGCCGCACCTGCACCCGCGTGGGCTCCTCGCCGCTCAGCGCCAGCTGGCTCAGACGCTGCATCAGCGCGGGACGCCGCTCCAGCCGCCGCCGGTTTTCGTCGCAAAAAGCCAGGTTGCCCAGTGCCTTGAGTGCCGCGGTGCGCACCGCCTCGCCCGGCGCAGCTGAAGGAGCAGCACTGCCGCCGCCGCCCTCGCCGCCCACCATGCGCGTCAGGCAGGCCAGCAGAGCGTCTGTGGCCAGGCGGGCAGAGGCGTCACTGGACGAGTGGGCCAGCGCGGCCAGCAGGCCCAGCGTGGCCAGCGCTCGCCGCTCGTCGGCGGCAGGCAGCAGGCGCAGCAGGGCGTCAGCGTCGTTGGCCACCACCGCATCAGCCAGGGCGGGGGAGTGGCGGGCCAGCAGCGCCAGTGTGCGGCACGTCTCCTCCACAACCACTGGGTTGTCGCCCAGCGCCATCAGCACCTGGGCAGGAAGCGAGGTATGGAGAGGGACGCCGGCGAGTGGTGACACCAGGACATCAGACACCTGTGCTGCCCTGCCCATGGCAGCATCCTCTCCAGCAGCCGAGCTAGTGGCCACTCACCGCTGCACCAGCCCCATTCCCCACTCCCCCCTCACCAGCTGCTGCAGGCCGTTCTCCTGGCGCGCCATGAGCTCCCGGTTCTTGGAATCCTCCTCCGCCAGCTGGCCTGCGGGGCGGCACAGGTGGGCAGGGCTGGTGGGAGTACGCAGAGGGCGTCGCGGCGTGCATCTACCCTTTGAAGGGAATCGCTTCACGCAAGGGGAACTACACACGTAGCAGCAGCTGCCCCGCCCCGTCCTGCCCGCCACTCACGCAGCGCGCCCGCCAGCAGGGGGTGGTGCCCGCTGCTGCGCCGCAGCATGAGCGCAAAGATGGGGCGCAGCCGGTCGCTCTGCTTGCTGTCCCACAGCGAGATGCCCGAGTAGCCGCCGCCGCCGCCGGGGGGTGGGGGCAGGAACTCCACCTTGAACTGCAGGGGAGGGGCAGGAGGGGTGCAGGCAGGCCATAGCAGCGGCAGACAACCTGCTGGCACAGGCCCCTGCTGCAAAGCGTGCCAGGGCGAACGGGCCGGTGCAGCCCGCAGTCGCCGGCAGCCGCCAGCTTGCCCCCACCTTGGTGTAGGCCTGCAAGGGTGGTCAGGACGCAACAAGCAGAAATTGGGTGTCAGCGGCAACATTGCAGCGCAGATGTGATGCGATGGCAGCCTGCGCCGCGCAGGGCGCCCAGCTGTTGGACCCAGCCCCCGCCGCACCTGGTCTGCCGTGATGCGCAGGTTGGCTACCGTCAGGTGAGTGAGCTCAGAGCAGGGGCTGATCTCCGGCAGAAAGTCCAGGGGGTTGTCGTACAGGTGCAGCACACTGCGGGGCAGAAGGAAGCCGTAGCAAGGCATGTGCACCAAGTGACACCAGGACGCGCCACGAAGAACCAATACCTCCTGGGCTTGGTTGCAGACAGCACAGCGCATTTCAACCAGCGCCCGCAAGTGGCACACGCGCACCTGAGGTGACGCAGCGATGCAAAGCTGAGCAGCACGCTGGTCAGGCGGTTGTGCTGCAGCGTCAGCTCCTCCAGCTGCTCGCACCGCCGCAGCTCGCCTGCGATGCGCAGCAGGCAGGGCGCTGGCGAATGGGGACGATCCCTGGTCCTACCCCCTGCAACCAGCTGTGGGTGCAACCTCTTCCTGTCTGAACTGCGGTCCAACCACACCTTGCCCTGCCACCCTCACCTGGCAGGATGGTGAGCTGGTTGGAGTCGGCCGCCAGCACCCGCAGGTTGGTGAGCTGGCCGATTTCGGGGGGCAGGATCCGCAGCTGGTTGCCCACCACGCGCAGCTCCTGTTCACACACAAGTGGGTGGGGTGTAGGCATGAGCAGGGGTGGCAGGCAGGCATGGGCTGCAGTTGGTGCGGGAGACGGACAGACAGGGTGGTTGTGCTCAGGGACCCGTCCCTCCACTGCTGCCCATCCCACACAACAACAACCAGCCTCACCTCCAGCCCAGTCAGCAGGCCAACGCTGGCGGGCAGGGCTGTGAGGCCCGCATTGGACAGGTTCAGCACGCGCAGGGCAGTGAACCGCGCCGCCACACGGGCGTCGGCCAGCGCAGCCACTGCGCCAGCATCAGCCACCCTGCGGGCAGGGGTGCAGCAGCAGTTGACAGCTCAGCCTGCTGCAAATGCATCAAGCCACTGTGCAGGCCGACACCTCCCGCAGCGCCACATAGCAGGGCCCGCCCTACATGACCCCACCCACAAACTACCTTGCACAACCCACCTGAGGCGCGTCACGGCGGCCGCCTCCAGGTCCTGCCACAGCGCCAGGGCCAGGCTGGTGGGCAGGGCGGCGGTGCCGGAGGTGCGGACCAGTTCCACACCCACCAGGCGCGACCGTGTCTCCGCCACCTGCAGCGCCAGGCGCACAGGTGCGCCAAAGCCGGCGGCCGCCACCACGCCCAGCAGCGGGCCGGAGGCGGTGTGCAGCGTCACATGCACAGCCTCGTGCACCAGGCCGGGCGCCGCCAGGGTGTCGGCCAGCGCCGCCAGCACGCCCGCCTCGGGCTCTCCCGCCACCCACGCCACCTCCCGCTCCTGCTGCCCCAGGCTTTCGTGGCTGCGGGGTGGGTGGGAGTGAGGAATCGACAGCAGCGGGTTGGGAGGCAGGGTGCACCGACTCGAAAGCCTTGATGCAGCAACAGCAGCTCATGTGAACAACTCTGCTCGTGCCTGGCTATCCAACTGCAGCACTGATGCAGAAACGTGACTCAGCAAGCCGTCAGCTACACTCACTGGAATGTGAGGGTCAGGCGCCACGCGTCCGGCGGCCGCCGGCTCGTAAAGCTGCCGAGACTGAACATGGTGGACTGCTGCTCAGTCGGGCATGCCACGAGCTAGACGGGCGACTCCTGCAAAGCGAACAACTGTGTGGGTGTGAGCTGGAAGCACAAATGTGCGGCGGCGGCGGCGGCGGGTGGGCGGCGGCGGCAGGCGGCGGCAGAGCGGCTCGGCGGGGCGCCTCGCGGCCTTGCCGCACCTGCAACGCAGTTATGCAGCTTCTCTCTGAAGCTGGGGATTGTTGGCAGCACGTGCAGGGGCCTGCGAGAGCAGCTGGCCCTTTTTCTGCTCGAATGCCCCGTCTCAGCGCTGAGGACGGTGTGCGATCTCCAGCGATCAGGCGTGCAAGCATGTGGAGCCTGCGATCAGCGCCAAATGTGCATGCTTCTGCTGCCGCCGCTGCGCTGAGCTGTCTGCTGGCCAGCCCCGAGGCGGCCAGCGGCATCTGATCGCCTGCCTGTAGGCCCACCCAGCCGGTTGGCGTGCCTCGACAGCCGCCAAAGCCAGCAGGCGTCGAACTCCGACGCTCAAAGCTCTCCGGCGGTCCCCATCTTCCGCTCCCTGTATCCCAGCCGCTCCTGCAACGCCATCCATGGCTACCGCCGCGGCGGCGTGGCTGTCCTTTGCGGACACCAGCGGCGCCGCCCTTGCCGCCGCCAGCGGCAGTGCCGCCACCGCCCGGCTGCCCGGCGAGCTTGCTGGTGCCGTGGATGGTGTCGCCGCGCATGGCTTGGCGCCACTGGTGCCAGCGCAGCTGCTATCAGCGGCCATGGCGGCCCTGCAGGCACGGGTGGCCCACCTGCAGGCCGCTCTGGCCCCCGTGGCCGCCGCGGTTGACGCCGCTGCCGGCTGCGAGGCCGGCGAGGCAGATGAGGACGAGGAGCAGGGCACCACACTGCCTGAAGAGCTAGAGAACGCGCTGGCCGAGGCGCTGCGGGTGCGCTGGTGGCGGCTGCGTGGCAGGGCATGCTCCTGCTGGGCTGGCTCCCACCATGAACTCATGAACTCACCCTGCTGCTTCCTCAGGCTGGTTTGCACACCCCCTGTCTCACCTTGACACGACCTGTCCTGCAGGAGGCATGTGAAGGGGTGGAGGCAGCCACGCAGCTGCTGTCGCTGCTGTGCGAGCGCGTGCTGCGCAGCCAGCCAGCGCTGGGCGCTGCCGACCGAGCTGCGCTGCTGGCGGCGGGGCCGCGCTTTCGCCGGGAGGCCGCCGCCGCATTGGTGGCTGCCCAGCCCGGCGGCCACAGCTGGGCAGGTGCGGTGCGGGCTTGAGGCGATGCTTCTCTTGGTGTCGGTCGTGGAGTGTAGAGCCTGAAGGCATTTGTTTTCCCAGTGCGGCTTGCACATCGGCTGCCCATCGTGTTGCCTGCCTCCCTGTCCCCTTCGTCCCTCCCCTCAGCCCTGCTCTACCGCTACTACTGGCTCAAGCTGCGTCAGCTCAGCGGTGCAGCTGCGAGCGGGGACGGCGAGGACGAGGCCATGGAGGAGGGCAGCGAGCTGGGCGGCGGCGGCCTGCCGGAGCCGGGGTGGGGCGCCCGCCTGCGCGACGTGGCGGCCTACCTGCGAGCGCTGGGCCTGGAGGTGGGTGTGGGCAGCAGGAGAGGAGCAAATGGAGGGTTGATGGCATGCACAGCAGGTGGAGGTGTCCCAGCCGGAAAGTTTGAGTGTTGGAGTCCTGTCCAGCTGCACAGCTGCCTGCCGCTGAGCGCTGCGATTCCCTGCCCTCCATTGCCTGCCTGCCCAGGCGGTCAGCGAGGAGGCGTTTGCGGCGGTTGTGTGCCGCCACCTGCGGGAGCACTTGGAGGAGCGCACGCATGTGAGGCGGATAGGGGGGAAGGTCAGGTGCAGGCGCTAGAGCAGCGGATCGTGCCTGCTCTGTTGCTGTCGCACGGCCCATCAAGGCACCTTCATTTTCCTGCCCTCTGCAGCGCGCCTTTGACGAGCGCATTCTGGGGCCCGCGCTGCGCTACTCGGCTTCCACACCCCTCGCCTTCCTGCGCCTCGTGCTGCCACAGGGGGTGAGCCACCTGCCTGGGTGGGGTTGGGGCGGCTTGGCTGCATCTTGGCCCACGCCACTGCTCTGGGGGTCCTGTCACAGCGGGCCACTCCAGGCTGCATTGCTCCGCGCCGAGCTCGCATTGCAGCAACTCACCCCCTGCCTGCCTCCAACTGCCCGACTGACCCCGCCGCTTTCAGGCTGACGGCGCTGCGGCACTGGCCGCCTGGCGCGCCCGGCTGAGCTACTATGTGTACGAGGCGGTGGGCGGCCTGCGCATTGCCGACATGTTTGACATCGTGGTGGACTGGCCAGACAGGTGAGGGGGGTAGGGGATTGCATGCTGCTGTGCTGAGCAGGCTTGCATGCATTGCTTGCTTCTGGGTATGTGACTGAGTGCCGCCCATTGCTGCCCACCTGCTCACTGCTGCCCACCGCTGCCTGGCCCCTGCTTGCAGCTTGCCGGCAGTGGAGGACATCCGCGACTGCCTGCAGAACACCAGCCTGCACCGCCGCTTTGTGGCCGCCTTCCGAAAGTCGCTCACCAACCGCCTGCTGCGCCCGGGTGGGTGGGA
>VIYQ01001917.1:0-37010 GCA_009928355.1 Chlorella sp. CH2018 | reverse complement strand
GGCGGGGCATGCCGCAGTCCTGCCGGGGGTTAGTCAGCGGGTTGTCCGTCCTTAACCGCAGTCCGGCACACTGCCGCCCGTCTAACTTAATTTACCTGCAGGCTCCAGACTTCGGCAGCAATGCTTTCCTGCCACTGCTGGAAGCACCCGTGCACGGGATGGCGGCAGCCGGCTCCAGCCTGGCCACAGCTGGCTGCCGGCCCGCTGTCCCTGATGTCGTGCTGCAGTGCCAGCTGGCGGCGAGTTGGGTTGGTGCGCAGTCCAGGCAGGCTGCCGGCAGCGCCTGGGTGGCAGGCGCAGCGGTGGCAGCAGCCACACTGACGTGCCCCCAACCGGCTGAGCTCCTTGCCACAGCTGAGGGGCCCGACTTGGCGCAGCTTGACGCTGACGCGGTGGGTTTGTGTTAGGTGGCGCCTGTCTAGCACCTTACAGTTTGCTGGAGCCACGGCTGCTTTTGGGGGTGTCAGCAAGCTTGGCTTGACTTGACTGCCCGCAGGCATGGCAACACCCTGCGCGTCTAGCAGCTGTGGGCCTGAAAGCACTTGACCGTGTGTGCCTGCCCTGCCTGGTGCAGGACTGTCTGCTGGCCCAGCTGCCATCCCTGTTCCACGACATTGACAGCCTGCGTGGCATCACTGCGGCGTCCCACTCCACAGACAGCAGCAGCCTGAGCAGCAGCTGCACGCACCAGGCATACCACGCTGTGCTCAGCCACAGTGCACGCAGCGCACAGCCGTAGCCTCCCGTTGTTGCCACAAACAAGCGCAGTAGCAGCACACAACCATTGCCAGCGCGTGAGCGCCCCGCACGCCAAGCTGGCCACACCTGCAATTCGTCGACAGATGTCCAGTCCATAGCCCAGCCCAATCGACTTTACGATATAGCCTGAACGGCACTGCAATTTGCCCTTCGTCCCTGTCTAGCATCAGATTCGACCCCTAACTCCTAAGTTAGTGCTGCTCGCTGCATCAAAGTTTGCGGCACCCCCTGCCTTGCACACGACCAACTGCTCTGTCTGCCAGCCAGCCAGCCTGCACCTCAGAGCAGAGAGAGCCCATACCTTGCACATATTGATTGGTCTTGGCCATCTTTACCCCTTGCACCTAGCCTCCTTTCAAGCCATTCCTGCCACCTCTTGCCATGTTAATCCCACAGCTTTTCCTCACGCGTGCCCTGCATTTGTTCTGCATTCCGATTGGTCGATGTCACTTGCACCTGTTCTACACTTCCCGATTGCTTTCTTGCCATGTGTGACCTTGCAGCAGGTCACTGTGCTGCCAAGAGCACAAGGCAATAAAGCAAATGCAATTCAGTTTAACAGCGGCAGGCAGCTTGATACCGCGGTGCTATCGCCGCCCGCCCCGCTTCTGAGCTTTCTGCTGTGCTGCACTAAGTGGCGGCGGAGGGCTGCTGCGCTGCGCCGTGCTGCCCCCTCTCGGTGGCATCAAACTGCCGCTACCGCCTGCGCCGATGCCACCTGCGCCGCCGCCCGCTGCGCCTGTCTGGCCCGGTCTGCTGCCACTCCTCCGTGCTGCGCTCTGCTGCGCACGCTGTGCCGCCGTGCCGCTGCTGCCACTGCCGCTGCTGCTGCTCCCTCTGCGCGCCCTGCTGTCGCGGCTGACCGCACTGACGGTAATGCGTACGCCGCCATCAGGCTCTCCATAATCATCCTCATCCGACGAATCCCACGACGGGGTGTGCGACCGGCGCCGCCGAGATGGCGCCGGCTGCGCGCTGCCCGCGCCGCGAACCACAGCGTGCCCAGCGCGCACCACATCCATCAGAAAGCGGCTGGGTTCCTGGGTGTCCCTGCGGAGCGGCGGCAGTAGTGGAGGGCAGGGGGAGGGAGGGGCTGAGCCATGTGCACGTTGCATGTGTGCGACTTGCCGGTTGACAATGCATGGCACATGCACGTCAAGTCGCGCACCGCCCTGTGACAGCCACTGTGCACCTGTGCCTGCTAGCGCGCTCAATGCACGCCCCCTGCTGCGCCCCGCTCACCCGCCGGACGAGCCGTAGTGGTTGCTCTCCCGAGTGTGGCTCAGCCGCAGCCGCTGCTTGGCGCGGGTCAGGCTGACATAGAACAGGCGCCGCTCCTCGCTCAAGCTGCTGGTCTTGTCGTTTTTCCGAATTAGTGGCACCAGGCCGTCGTTGCAGCCTGCAGGGCGCAGCCAAAAGAGCAAGGGCGCGGACCTCTGCGACACTGCCAACAGGGCTGGTTGCAGGTTTTGGTTCTGAAGCCATCGCAGTCAGGCGGGTGTTGGCCGCTCAACCTAACAGTAGCTAGCCTTGCTGATGCCACGGCATGGCGGCCAACCCCTTAGCAGCCAGATCCGCCCACCAGCCAGCTCCAACCAGCGCACCTGGGATGAACACGAGCTCAAACTCCAGCCCTTTAGCGGAGTGCATCGTCATGAGCCGCACACCAGGCGCGCCCTCCCCGCCCTCGTCCACAGCTGGCAGACAGAGGCGGGTTGCGAGGGATGGAGCAGCGTCAAGAACAGAGGGAAGCAGCATGGTGTGGCGGGGAAGGGCAGCTGCAGGGCGCGCTGCCCGCTGTCTGGCATGTGCATGCAGCCCACGCAGCGGGTACCCCCCAGGGCGCATGTCAATACGTGGCAGTGCACAGCTGCGCTGCTGAAGCGCAACAACCGAACCTGAGTAGAGCGCGGCTTCATCCAGGAAGTTTTGGGCCCGCTGCAGCGGTGTGCCTCCTGCCCCACTTCCCGCTGCCGATGCGGCTGCCGCCACTCCCGCCGCTGCCGCCGCTGCCGACTGCACCCTGGCAGATGCCGCGGGGCCATCAAAAGCGGCATCCAGAGCGGCAGCTCCGGACAGCTTACCAGGCTCATACTCGGCGGCTGCCGCCAGCTGCAGGAGCAGGCAGGCCATGAAGACTTAGCGGGGGCAGACGCGGCACGTGGCGGACAGGCATCAACTGGGACATTGTCGCGGAGAGACATTGACTGGGACATTGCCGCTGCCGCGGCTGGGCAGCTGTATCAGCTGGCAACAACCGGTTCCTGCAGTATCACCAAAGCAAGCCGGGCATCTCCAGCGCACCAGCTGTGCCAGGCGCTGCAGCCGCTCCTCCTCGTCTCCCTCCTTGCCGCTGCTGCTGCAGCCGCCGTCCCGCACGTGCTTCTCGTACCCAGTCTGTGGCCAGGAGTGGGGGGCATGGCAGGGGCTGGTCAGGAATGGATGGCATAACAGGCAGAAGGAGGTGGTGGGCACGTTGCGACCGACCTCACAATCTGCGCCACTGCGGTGCAAACCAGTGTGGCTGCAGCCCCGACAGGCAGGCACAAGGTGAGATGCTACACAGAGAGCTGAGCTGAGCTCAGCTGATCCAACGGAGCAGCGCACCTTGTCGATGATGGCCTGTAGCGCGCGCCCCAGTGGCTGGCTGGCCACCGCTCCGTGCAGCCCCAGCATCAGCTCCCTGAATGCCTCCAGCGCCGCTGCTGCCTTGGCTGTGAGGCCCAGCTCAGCTCGGTCTGGCAGCGGCGGCAGGCCCGCGCTGCCGCCGCCTGTTGCAGCATCGCCAAACAGGAATGCTGACAGGTTGAGGCCGCGCGCCACCGCCGCCGCGTGCAGCTTTTCGATGCTGGTGTCTCCGAGGCCGCGGCGGGGGGTGTTGATGATGCGGCCAAGTGCAACATTGTCCTGCAAGCTGACCGCCAGGCGCAGGTACGCCATCACATCCTGTGGATGAAACGAATGAACGAATGAATGCAAGCCGTGAGACTGAGATGTGGATGCCTGGGCAGGCAACGCAGCAGAATGACCGCCCAGGCACAGGAGCACCATCATATGCTGCACAGCGGGCCCACACGGGCGGTGAGGCGGTAAAAACAGACCGCAACATGTGCCAGCTACCGCCAGGTACCAAGGCAGGGCACGGGCCAGCCTGTGCCGCTCTGGATCAGCCGGCACCTGCTGCTGGTGATTAGCAAGCGCCGTAGGCCACACTTGCACCCACACAAGCAACACCATGCCTTCTGTCAGCACACCTGGATCTCCACTCGCCGCCAGAAGGGCACGCCGCCCACCAGCACGTACGGGATGTTGCGCAGCACCTGCACAACAAGTGGGCGGCAAGCGGTTCATGGCTCAGCAGGTAGGTGTCTACATATCGGCGGGTTTGGGCGCAACCTGTTGGCGCCTCAACCGCTGATGAACAGTGCTCAGCATGAACCGAGCCCCGAACCAAGCTTGCTAGCAACCTCCATCCTCGCGACATGGCATGTCATCCAGCATTTCACCCTGCAAGTGAAACAAACCAAGGCCTCACCAGCTCCTGCTCCACCAGGCGAGCCTGGATGTGTGTGCGGAACAGGACCGCAATCTGCTCTTCGGGGTGCTCCCCGCTGCATGCGGTGGCAGGGGGCGGGGGCAAAGGGTCGGCACTCTACAAGTGGCGTGGGCTGCGCAGCGGGCAGTGCATGCCCTGGCATGCGTGCGCATCTCCTCCTGATGATGCAATGCAAGGCTGGCACACATTCCGGCACGACGTGTGCAGCAAGGGCATGCATGGGCTGCACAGAGCAGCCCCGCCCACCTGCGCAGCGCCTGCTGGATATCGCTGGCAATGTGCCGCGCCTCATCGTAGCTGTCCCGCAGCATGTGGACCTGCGGGGCAGTGGGAGGAAGGGGGGGGGTTGCACACGCTTGCTGATTTGCATCAGCGGGCAGACTCCGCGGCGCAGCTGCGGACAAAGCAAGCACCTGTAGCAGCACCCAGTGATGCACATAGGTTTCCGCCGACAGAAGGTGGGCACACTCTGCTGGAGAGCCGCACCAGCTGTTCAGAGCACACCTGAACGCAGCTGTACCCCTGGAAGCAGCAACACAACCGCAGACATGTCACAGTGAGCGGCCCTCACACCAAGAGCAGCACCCAGCACCCACCTCAATGGGGTGCCCCGCCGGCCGCTTGGGCCGCAGCCCCGCTCGCTCCCAGTCGTCGTTGGCTGCAATCACCCGCTCAGCGGTGGCCACGATGCGGGCGCAGGAGCGGTAGTTGTCGCGCAGCGCAAAGATCTGTGGGAGGGGCAGCGGGGCAACCGTGCAGGTTCAAGAGAGTGGGAAGTGCTCGAGTGGATGGGTTACGGGCTAGCGGGAGCGAGGCCAGCCCCTCGAGCTGCTCCTCATGCCAAGCGCTGCTGAAAGCTGCATGCCAGCATCATCGCAAGCGGGTGCAACCGTCACCTGTGCCTGCGGGTAGTCCCTGCTGAAGGCGTGCGTCATGTTGGTCATGTCCGCCCTGCACAGCGCAGCACAGCATAGCGCAGCATGCAGCGTTAGCACGACCGGTCAGCTCGTATCTGCGAGCAGCAGCCGCACCAGCTGCGCGCTGCACTGCGTTCTGTGCATGCGACAGCTGCAGCGCAAGCAGTCCGCTTGTCGCATTAGAGCCGGCCTCCCTACTAAAGCAGCCCAGCCCTGTCAACCAAACGCAACAGCAGCACCCACCCGCGCCAGCCGTAGATTGACTGGTCAGGGTCGCCCACAACAAACAGGTCGGCCTGCGGTGGTGGGGAGGCAGCAATGGAAACCGCGAGTGCGTCAGCCGCACTGTTTGCCATTCAGCGGCGGCTGACCGCGCACAGGCGCCCGGAGGTCGGGGGCAATTGCGCTGGCTGCGATCCGCAGTGTGCAACTGTGTGATGCGCACCCGTGGCAGGGTCAGCAGCTTGACCAGCTCGTACTGCGAGGTGTTGGTGTCCTGGAACTCGTCCACACACACGTGCCTGCGTGGCAGAACGGCGCAGCACGCAGCAGTGCAGAGGGCACATCAATCAATGCAAGCAGCGCCAAAGCAGTGATCACAGGCCCTGCCCCACCAGGCTAGGCTCCCTTCCAGAAAGCTCCCGCCTCCCTCGCTGGAAGTAGCACCACCTCCATCCACCAGACCCCGCCCCCATCCACACTCCGCACCGGAACCGCCGCAGGTAGCGCTCCCGCACAGCAGGCGCCGAGCGCAGCAGCGCCACCGTCTGGCCCAGCAGATCGTCAAAGTCTAGGGCATTGTTCTGCCGCAGCGCGCGCTCATACCTGGCAGGAAGAGTTGGTGTTGCAGGACATGTGAAGACACGTGCCAGCAGGTCACCAATACCCAGGCTTGGGTCTGCCAGAAAGCGCTCCACAGCACCCATGCAGCACATGGGTCATGGCCTCCGCATCGAAGCCCAGGTCTCAACCGCAGGGCGCAGCACCGCTGTTTCCCGCCCAGTACCAGCCAGCAGCCCTCAGCTCCGCACCGCACCTGCCAAACCACTCCACCACCTCCCGCTCCCGCTGCTCCTCTTGCGCCGACAGCACCTCGCCGTTGCGCTGCCGCGCCAGGTGCCGCTCCACCAGCCGCTCAACCGCCTGGGCACAGAAAGCAGAAAAACATACTTGGGTGGGTTCACTGGTAGGCGGCTGCTGAGCTAATGCTGTGAACGACCGATTGGCAGCAGCTGCCCACTAAGCAGGCGAGCAACTCGTGCCGTGCAACACACGAGTGGCCCCACCTGCGCACTGGATGCGTGCCACGTCAGCATGCTGTTCTTCACACTGCTGATTTCGTGTTGCAAGTAGTCGGCCTGCAGGCAAGGGCAGGGCAGGTTGGCGAAGCAGCGCTGCTGGTTGGGAGTCTGGCTAACCATCGAGTCGCGGTGAGGAATGCCAACAAGCGAGACGAGTTCCAAGCCCTGCACAGCAGCTCCCCACAGCCAACATGTGTTGGTTGGAAAATATGCATTGCCCAACACCCAGGCCAGCCAGACAGCCAGGCAAGCAGCATGGCCTCTGCCTTGCTGAGGTGGCGCGATGCCCGCCCCGCTGTGGCCTTGCCGGCCACATGACGCACCTTTTCGGTCACGGCCCGCCCTTTCCACTCCGGCTGCTCCGCCCGCACCAGCTGCGCCAGCAGGCGGCGCGACATGTCCTGCACAGGTGCAGGTGAAGGCAGGCAGCAGTGGTGGGGCAAATGGGCCGACTCGGCTGCATGGGGCGAGCAGCACCCCCCCCCTACAGCGTGGCATGGGGCACCCCGACTGTAACTGGGTTTGGGCCAAGGGAGCCTCGCACCCACTGACACACCACCTGCCCAGCAGCCACATTCCACCCACCCAGCAGCCACCAGCTCAGCCCCACCTGGTCGAACACAGTGAAGGCCTGCGTGCGGCCGCTCCCCGCCAGCTCTCCAATGTGCTGCTTCAGCAGGCGGTAGCAGAGGGAGTGGAAGGTGCCCGCAAACAGCTGGCCTGCCGCCTCTGCGCCCAGCATGCCGCTCAGCCGCTCCTTCATCTCGTTGGCCGCCTGTGGCAAGCGAGAACAGACGGCAGGCGTGCGTTTCCGACTGCCACACAAACCTCATGCAGCAGCAGCTCGAACAGCCTGCTGTGTGTGCACCAGCCAGCAGCAGAGCAGCAGACGCAACACTGCAGGTGTGCCCACCTTGTTGGTGAAAGTGATGGCCAGCACCTGCCAGGGCTGTGCACCGTGCACTCGTATGAGGTGCGCGATGCGGTGGGTCAGCACCCGCGTCTGCACGGGTGCCGGGCAGGCAAGCATGCAAGGTTCAGGTTGACGAGCGCAGCTGAAACCGCAGGGCAGGTGAACACGCTCGAGGCGGCAAGAATGGCGGCAGCAACATCACACCATGCACAGCCTGGTGCAGCACGGGATGGCTTCTGCCAATAGGCCCTCTGGGAGTGCACCACCGGCTGGTACGCATGCAAGTGAGCGCACCTTGCCGCTGCCGGGCCCGGCAACGACGCGCAGTGTGCCCAGCGGGGCCGTCACCGCCGCCAGCTGCTCCTCGCTCAGCTGGCGCAGGTGTGCCAATTCCGCTTGCTGCACAGCTTGCTGCTGGTGCGGGGCGGAACTGTGAGCTGGATGGCCCGCAACGGCAGCCGGGCTGGCGGCAGCGGCACCACCTGCCGCCGCTGCCTGCCGCCGCCACTCTCCCGCTGCTGCGGCCGTCACGCTCAGCCATGCCGACCGGTCAAGCCTGTGAGTGCGGCGGCCGCTTGCGAGCAGCGGGTCGCCCGCAGTGGCGGCGCTTGGCGCGAGCCGGCCTGCTAGCGCACGCCATGCTGCTGCTGCTGAACGCCGACAGCTGCCGAGCATGACCTGCCCCGAGAGCGCCTCAGCCGGCATAGCGGTCAGCAGGGCGCAAGGCCTGCGAGCGGCAGGGGCCCTCCAGGCCGTGCACAAACAACCAGCGAGCCACTCCAAGGCCTGTGAACCGTGAATTCCACTCTGAAGCCCCGCCCTGACGTGGCGGCGCCGGCGCTCGGGCGGAGTGGCGCCGCGGCTGCTGCATTGCCAGACCAGGCCCCTGGAATCTCCTTTCCCTGCTCGGATGAGCCCACAGCACGAGTATGTGAGGAATGCAGGTACGTTGCACGTGATCAACCGATGCAAAGACAATCCCTCATGAATCAAACAGTCGCACGGCGCCGGCAGGCAGATCAATTCCCCGCTGCGCCCGCCCTGCTGACTCACAAGCTCACAGGCTTTGCTGGGAGCTCGTTGTTCTGGCTAGGTGCAGGAGCGCCGCCAACACAAGCGGTGCAATGCAGCATCAGGCTTCACAGGTAGCAGGGAGGCCTGCTTGCAGGCAGCATTCAGAGACAGGTAGCATGCAGGGTGTAGGCAGAGGTGTAGGCAGAGGTGTAGAACGAGTACTGTACAGATCAGGGCAGGCGGGGCGGACATTCAGGCAATCAATACAAGAGTTGGGTTGGGCGGGCCTGCCGGTGACGCTGGCAAGCTGCTGGAGGGGGAACCAACCATTGTGGTTCGCAGAGGTGTGGCACACATTGCGCAAGGCGGCTTGTTGACTTCTACATGCTTGTTGGTGCGCCAGCGCGTGCGCATGTGCGCTGTTATGGCAGGCGCAAGCAGGTCCCGCCACCCAGCGGGCATGCTGGATGTAAGGCTGGGGAGGCGCGCAGGTGCGCCCGCATACGGCGCGGTGTGCCAAAGGCTGGCTGTGCAGCGACCAAGCACCTAGCACCGCCCGCTCTCGCGCTGCTCACTGCAGCGTGATGAAGGCCTCGAACAGCGCCTTGCGCTGGGCAACTGCAGCAAGTGGGTGCAGGGACGCTCGATGCTTGGTGCTGCTCGCGTGGCAGCACCTGTGCTCCAGACCTGTCCGACCGCTCACAGCGCCCCACCGCAGCGCAGTCGTCAGCACCGTAACTGGCAGCAGCTTACTGGGCATGTTTGGCTGCCCAAAGTCCTCCTCGTAGAACTCAGCCAGGGCGTTGAGGTGTGCGTGAGTCCACTGCAGGCAGGCACGCAGCAGCAGCAGGGGAGGTAGGCGCACTGCATGTGCTGGTGCGCAAGGGTTGCCGCAGACAAGACGGGTGGCTGTGCATGGTGCCAAGGCGGGCCTGAACACACCATCGAGTGCTTGCCGGCCAGCAGTCAGCACCGGCTGCGCTGGCTGGCGGCATGCAGCATCCTTGCACCCCGCTTACCTCGCTGTACAGCACCGCCCAGGTTGGAGGGAACACGCCAGGGCCCGGCAGCTGACCAAAGTGTGGCGGCAGCGCTGCTGCTGCTGCTGCAACCGGCGCAGCGGCCTCCTTGCGCAGCGGCAACAGCGCGTAAATCTTGCTGCTGTTGCTCAGGCGGGCGGTGAGGTTGTAGTCGCTCACCAGCATCTCGTGCAGCGGCTGCACCGCCTGCTGCACCGCCTGCGGCACCGCCTGCTGCACCGCCTGCTGCACCGCCTGCTGGATCACCGGCAGCATCCAGTCACCTGCGCAGCCCAAGGGTAGCGCAGGGAAAGCAGGCCTAAACGTCTACAGTCACCCATTTGCCTCAATGGTGGCTGCCCTGCTCGTGGCCCACGCTGAGGCTCCGCACCTCACGTACTCCTGCCGCTCCTCACTGACCTGCGCTGGCGCCCTCGCGCAAGCTGTGCCCCCGACGCCCTGCATGCCACTTGCCTAAATTCCAGCGAGAGGTGTTGCTGACATTCACGCCCATCTCGTCGTCAGAGATGCCGGCCACACCGCCTGCAACAGAAGGAAGATTGCGGCGATGGAAGGTGGCCGGCGGCGGCGGCGGCGATGCCGGCGGCGGCGGTGCACTCTCAGGCCACCAGCTCCTCCCCGCTCGTACCGGCCAGGCAGCGCCACGCATCGGCACTCGACCGGACTTACCTGCACGCGCAGCTACGTCAGAGCCCACCTCCGCTGGCTGCGGGGCGGCCCCCGGCTGCGGCAGAGCCACGGGGGGAATACCAAAGTTCATTGCGGGAGGGGACGAGGACTTCCGGAAAGGGCCAGGGCAGAAGGCATTGCGGCGGGGTTGGCCACCTGATGGCCATGGATGCGGCAATGATGAGCGGTCTGTCGTGCGCCCGGGGCCTGCCCATGGGCCAGCCAGCCAGCCTGCGTGCTGTGCGTGCACGCTCGTTTGTTTGCTTTGTCTGTAACGTGCTTGCAAGCCGTTAAGGATTTGGTTCGGATTGCGCGCCGCTCCACCCCACAAACCCCCGCAGCGCAACTGCAGCTTGGCGCCGGGCGCAAGAGCAGGCGACGTCGCCTGTCGGGCTGCCACACTGGGCACCCCTGCAAGGCATCGCTAGCGCCCAAGCATGGAGATGCATGACATGCCGCTGCCTGCAAGGGGCTGAGGCTGCATCTTCAGCGCTGCGAGTTGGGTGAGGCTGGCCTGCTGCAGTGAAAGCTTACATGACATAGCACAGCGGGAGGCGCAGCGATGTGTGCATCCGTCCCATGCCCATTGGGCTGGCTGCCAGCACTGGCAGCCACCTTGCCGTGTGGCCACTGCTCCCTCCACATCACACGATATGCCTGTGCGTAGCGCAGCTGCACTTGCCCACCCGGACGCGGTTGCAACCGCCATGTGGCAAACTTTGAAACTCACCAACATGGCCCAGGTCCAGCTGGGCCACATGAGCTTGAGCAGAATCGTCGGGAACCCCAATCAATGCTGCGCTGCGGGGTTTTGATCGCGCCAGAGCCGGTAGCCCATCGCAGCCAAAGGACCATGGCGGCCAAAGGCTACTTGCAGGTCTGCAGCAAAACAGACAGTCAGCGACAGCTTGTGACATCCGCAGCAGCTGATGAGTACATGCACAGCAGGACCACATTGCCGTGCAGCAAGCAGGCTGCAGTGTGTGGGTGCTGCTGCTGGGCGCCTCCGCGGCCAGCGGTGGTGCCACAACCAGGTTGTGCCGCACTGCATGGCAGTGTTACACGGTCGGTGCCTTCCCGGCTTCCCAATCATTTGCAGCAGTGCATACGAATAAGTTGATGACGCATTAGTCATGGCATGCCTCCCGTCTCATGGCGGTGCCCTCGGGCGCTCCGCTGCCTTTGCCGCCTGGCCGACCACCCGGCCACTCAGTTGAACCCAAAATCGTAGCCGCCGCTAAACATCTCAAGGGTGGTGCCGAAGATGGAGCTGACCGCGCCGCCGCCGCCCGCCTTCTTCTTGCCCTTGAAGCCGCCGCCCACCACCGCGGCCTTGCGGGCGTGGCCTACAGGGGTGATGGGCAGGGAGGCAGGAGCTGATGTTGCAGTCGGGGGCAGTGAAGGCCGCAGCAGCGCATGGAGGCAGACGCAACAGCTGCAGGCCAACAGGCTGCCTGGCCCAAACGCCCCACGTGAGCGCAGGCGCACCCGACACCGCAGTTGCGCCCATGCTCTTGCCGCTGCGGCCCCCCTTGGCTGTCTGGTCTGCGCTCACGCCCTGGCTGGCAGTCTGCAGGAGGGTGGGGCGGAAAAGAGCTGCGAAGATTAGCATACACATGCATTGGCAAGGATGCAAGGCAGCCAGCTGGTACACAGCTACAAAGCAACGGCATGCCACCCTACCCCTCCATGCAGCCTCGCGCACCTGCATGCTGAACAGGCCGCGCGTGCCACTCACGGTGGCGCCGCCCCGCGCCTTCTTGGACACCGCTTGCTTGCCGGGCGCGGAGCGGCCACTGCGCTTGCGCCCGCGGGTCTGCAAGGGGTGCGGCCGGAGAAGAGCTGAGGGTCATGATCAGCCACTGCGTGTGGACCACTGGGGGAGCAATGCACTCCTGCATGTAGTTCCCCCCGTCGGATCAAAAGCCTGAACCTGTCCCACCCACCTGGCGCTCCTCCTCCTCCTCAGAGTCGTCCAGCTCCTGGCGCTGCTGCTGCTGCACCGCTGCGGTGGCAGCCGCCGCCGCGCGCCGCTGGCTTGCGGCGCGCTGCGAGGGGCGCTGCGGGGCCTCCTCCGCCTCATCCTCGCTGTCCACCTGCAGAGATGAGTGGGATGTAACAAGCTGAGGGAGTTGAATGCAGAGCAAACCAGCTCAACACAACCCACAGCAGCCTGCTAACTGCACACCCCACCTCTGTGATGATGGGGCGGGAGGGGGCCGCAGCCGGCAGCGGAGCCGCAGCAGGGCGCTGGCTGGCGGGGCGGCCGCCACGGCGTTCCTGCTGCCTGTGGGTAAGAGAGGGAGGGGGGCATGGCTCGCACTAAGGCTCAGTTTGGTCAGCAGATCTGAGACAAGGTAGGCTACAGATCTCAGACAACTAGGCAGCGTCAAGCACCAAAGCAAATGATCCCGGTCGCCATCGCAGCTCACCTCTTGGTGGCGGCGCCGCCGGCGGGCACCAGCGCCTGGTGCGGGTTGGGCTCGTGCAGCGGCCCCTCCTCGTCGCTGCTGGCCTCGTCCTCGCTGGTGGCTGCCAGGTCAGCGGGCTCCTGGGCAAGTGGACCATTGGGGATGGGTGAATGGGGCAGGCCAGCAGGTAGCAAGTCAGCACAGGAAACACCTCAACTGTGCAGGCGCAATGCTTCTCAAGCCAGCGCTTGCTGACACCAGCTCACCCGGATGGACACCTTCTTGGCGGGGCGTGCAGCGCCAGCACCGCCGCGGTGCATGCCGCCAGCAGGGGGCCGTCCCTCGCCGCGCCCAGTGGAGCCGCCGCCGGCAGGGCCCTCAGTGCTGCCCGCCACGTGCGCGGCAACCTGTGGTGGCATGGAAAGGGAAGCCTGGGAAACCAGAGAAGAACCGCACCAGCTGGCATGGCAGCCAAAAGCGTGATGCCAGCCCTCACCCTCATAGCAGCCCCTGCATCCCCGCCACGCTGCTACTGCAACCCCGGCTCGCCTCCGAGATGCCCTTGAGCATGTGGGTCTTCTTGTTGACGTCGGCCTCCAGCGCCTCAATCTGCTCCTGCGCTGCCGCCAGCTTGGCGGCCTGATTGGCCAGCTCCTGGTCCTTGACCTGCAGGGATAAGTTTGAGAGTGCCATGGCAGAGACTAGTGAGCTGTTGCTCATCCTCCACCTCCCCTGCAGCTGCCTTCTGCCCTTCCGCACTGCTGCCCCACCAGCCACTCACGCTGATGGTCTTGCTCAGGTGGCCGCGCTCAGCCTCTGCGCTGGCCAACTTCTCGTGCGCCTTGCGCAGCGACTCGTTCAGCTGGTCCAGTCTGCAGCATGGGTGCGGTGGGTCAGGGTGCACCTGAAGCTGCAGCTGGAGGGGCGGCAGCGGGCAGCGGGGGCAGCACACGCAAGTGCCAGCTGAGCGCAATGCAGCCGACCAGCCGGCCTGGGGCTGAGCCCCGCTCACTTGTGCAGGTCGGCGCCGTGCTGTGTGTCCAGCTTCTTGGCCTCCTCCTCCTTGGCCTTGAGCGCGGCCTGCACCTCCTCAATCTTGGCGGTGCGCTGCAAGGGTGGATGCGGTGGCAGAGGGGAAGCTGATCTAGGATGCAATGCATCGGGAGCAAAGTGCCCATTGGTAAGGACGGCTTGGCCGTCCAGTGCATGCGGCTACCCAACGGCTGGCTTGCTGTACTTGGCCCACAGCCCACCCACCTGCGCCGCACGCTCCTCGGCCTCCTTGGTGGCTTGCTCAGCTGCCGCCCGCGCCTTGTTCGCCGCCTTCTCCCGAGCCTTCCCCTCATCAGCCTGCAGCAGGGATAGGCGTGCACAGGACAAAGTGCTCGGGGCACGACCGGCCTGCACGCAACGAAGTGCTGCGCTCAAACGCATTGCAGCCACTACTTGTTCACCACCAGCCGCTGAGACCAGCCTCCATTACTGCACCCCCTGCCCCGCCCACCTTGCGCCGCTCCTCCTGCAGCTCGCGCTGCACCTCCGCAAGCCGCTCCTCGGCGGAGGCGACGTCCTGGGCGGCCTTCTGGGTGGCCTCCGTCACCGAGGTGCTCATCTACAAGGGGAGTGGTGACCAGGATGTGCACGTTGGGAGGGCGGGTGGCAGGTGGCTATCGGTTGCTGCCAACAAAGCAGTCGCCTGAGGGCAGAGCACCACCTGCCTCACACCTGCTCGCGGGTGGCCTCCAGCTTAGCGATGACCTTCTTCAGCTACAGCAGAGGCGTGAAGGTGGGATAGGATGATCGATTCAGTATGAGGAAATAGCAACCTTGCATGAGCACAGCAGGGTGGCTGCTGTTTCGTGCGCCAGCACCTGGCCAATGCACCACTCCAGCCTTCGGAATGCAGCACCCACCTTCTCAGCCTCGGCCTCGGCGGCGGCCACCGCCTTCTTCTGCTCCGCAAGCTCACTCTGCAGCTTGCGCTGCTCCTCCTTCTCCTTGTCCAGGTTCTGTGTGGGGCAGGGATGGAGCACGTAGCACAGGGGGCACATAAATGGGTGCGGGGCAAGGGTGCCTGATCGCATGCAGCAGGTACAGCTCACCCAGCCCGGCTATGCAGACCAGCAGCTGCTCAAGCCCACCTTGGCGGTGCGCAGCGTAGCCTCCTCCATCTCCCGCTTGTGCCGCGCCTCTGTCTCCTTCATCGCCTTGTCGTGCTGCTGGTGCAGGGCAGCCAGCTGCTGCTCCTTGACCTTGAGCTTGCTGCTGCTCTCGGCCTGCGATGGGGACAGCAGCGGGGAGGCGGGGCAGCAGAGGCTTGGATGAGCAGGCTAGAGCGACGATGCCGGATCAGCAGCACCAACAAGGAAGCAGATGAGCAACCCTGCTCTGCCATCCAGAGGCCTGTCTCCCGCCCGCCCACAGCACCCGCCTGCGTGGCACCGGTGTCTTCCTCCAGCTTGACAAACCGCGCCTCCAGGTCCGCAAAGGCAGACTCCTTGTTGGCCAGCCGTGTCTGCAGCTCCTCCTGCAGAGGTATGGGCGGTGGGAGGGAGGAGCAGCGGCCTGAGCGGCTTGAGGCTTGAGTGTGCGGCTTGAAGGTGGGCAACTCAGTTGGGGGGGCTCGCGCAGGTGGGTGCAGTGCGGCAGCCCGCTGACCCACAGCTCGCCTCGCACCATCCAGCTGCCAGCACCCACCTTTGCTTGGCCCAGGCCGTCCAGCTCCGCCTGCTTGGTCTCGATGGCCTGGGCGTGCTGGGTGGCTGCCGCCTGCAGCTCGGCCACCTTGGCCTCCAGCGCCGCCGCTGCCGCCTCCTGCGGTGGTGGTAGAGCGGGAGGTGGGGGAGCAGCTTGCAGAATGCAGCGGCTGTGGAAGAGCAGGCATATGATCTCAACAGCTACCACTGCGAAGGGAGATTGCAGCTGTAGCAGCCCACCACGCCTGACATCCCCCACCCACAAGCCGCACCCACCTCTGCCGCCTTGGCGGCCTCCTTGACCGAGGCCAGCTCGGCAGTCAGCTGCTCCTCAGCAGCCGTGTGCTCCATCAAAGATGCCTCCAGCTTGGCCTGCAGGGGCGGGGCAGGATGCCAGGGATGCCAGGATGAGGCAGTGGAAAGGTGAGGTGAGGCCGCGCTTGCCCTGTGGCCACCAAACTTCTGCCGGCACATGCCACCCCCATCAACCCAGCCCAGTTCTGCCAACCGTCAGCCCTCCTTTGCTTTCCCTATCCGCCCTGCCTCCCCACCTTGGCGCTCTGCTCCTCCTCCAGCAGGGTGGTCTTGGCGGCCAGGTCCTGCTTGGCCTGCTCCAGCTGGGCGGTGGTGGTGGCCAGCCGCGCCGTCAGGCCATCGCGCTCCTTACGCACAGCAGCCAGGTCGGTGCCCAGCTGCGCCGCGCGCCGCTCCGCGGCTGTCAGCTCCTTGCCCTGCGAGATGGGGGGCCGGGTGAGAAGAAGGGAGGGTTGGAGCAGTCTGGAGGCGGGGTGACAGGGCAGCGGGCGGGTGGGTGCTGGGGCAGTTGACCGAGGGCTCCCGCAGTTGACCAGCTCTCCCTACCTGCACCAGTCTGCTGCAGCCGTCGTCACTCACGCCGTCCTCACAGCAGGCAGAGCATCTCTGCACATGCCCAAGACCACGGCCCCATGCAGCCCACCTTGTCCGCCGCCTCGGCGCGTGCCGCCGCCAGGTCGGTGGTCATGGTGGCGTGCACCGCCGCCGCCGCATCCAGGCGTCCCTGCAGGTCCTTGCCCGACTCGCAGGCCGCGGTCAGCGCGGCCTCCAGGCTGGCCTGGGCCGCCGCCTTGGCGGCAAAGGCGCCAGCCAGGGCCGTGCGCTGCTCCTCGGCTGCCGCCAGCTCCTGGGCGAGCGCCTGCCGCTCGGCCTGCAGCTTCGCGTAGTGGGTGGCGGCGGCGTTGACGGCGGTCTGCAGCTTGGTCAGGACCTCGTGGTCGTTCTTCACCTTGGCTGCGGGGCGAGGGGCAGAGAGGGAGGGCAGGTGGGTGCATGGAGCCGGGCGGCGCGGCGGCGCCGATCGGCGGTGAAATCCGTGCGCCCGCCCCGCGGCTGCGGCTGCCCAGGCGCTCACCCTGCAGCCGCCCGTTGATCTGCGCCTGCTCCACGTACGCCTCCTGCAGCCGGGCCACCGCCTCCTGCGCCTCGCCGAGCTTGGTGCGGTAAATGGAGACGGTGGCCTCGGCGGTGGTCTGCTGGCGCAGCAGGGCATCGGTGGCCTGCCGCAGGCCCTCGGTGTTGGCGGGGGCGGTCACCGCGGGCCCCGACGTGAACATCTTGGCGCGCAGCGCCGCGGCGCTGGTCGCCATCGTGCTGCTGTGGGCGCTCACAGTAAGGGGGAGAGGGAGGAAGTGATCAATGCCGCCAGTGGCAGGTGAGAGGGGCGGAGGGGCCTGGCGCATTTGCCGCCGCCCGCTGCGCCAGCTGGGCCGTTGACCCGCCGCGTTTGACTGGGGTGTGGCCCATGCCAGGCGGCTCCACCAGTTGCACTGGGCTAGAATGTCGAGGAACACGCATGTCGGCGAAATTCGCCATCCCCAGTCGGTCGGCCTGCCTTGCGCAGCGCTGGGGGCTCCTAGCTCGCCGCCAGCACCCGCCTGCCGCCACAGAGCGCCCGAGCCTGAGCCCGAGGCTGAGCCTGCCCCATTTGCGTCAAGCATACCGCCGTCCTGGCGTGCACCCAGTACGTGCAACCGGCGGCAAGCCATTTGCAGGCGATAGCAGCCTCGGCGTGTTGCGCCTGAAGGCCGTCGTCCCTGGCGCCTTCACCGGGTGCCCCATGCTTGCTCCACCCGCCGCTGTTGACATTGGTGAGCCATGCATGTCTGGCTGACGCCTAGCAAGGAGCCACAGAGGCCGGTCCAGCGTCGCATACCTGCTGTCCGATGCAGAAGGCAGGCCGCTGCTCCCGCGCCGAACCGGTGGATGGGCAGGCAGGGGCGGCAGCGGCGGCAGCGCGGCGGCCAACGTGTTGGCTGTCGGCAGGTGCCGGCGCGTATTGTTCGCCGTTGCTTTGCAACTTTTCCACGCTTTGCAAGCTTCTGGAAGGGGGGCTGGGTCGCCTCCAGAGGTTCACGAGCCGAGAAACCTCTCTAGTGCGCCGTGCAGGGGCGTGACACCGCTGCCCCGCATTTGTTGGCTCACCTGAAGGCAGCAGCACGCCTGCAACCCGCTCCCGGCACCAGGGTTTGCACGCCGACAGCCCTCGTCATGACGGCCGCTCTGGCGGCCAGCAGCAGCGCTGCGGCGGTGTCGACGCGCAGCAGGCAGGCGCTGCAGCGGCCAGGAGGCGCGGCGCTGCTGCTGCAGCGCCCAGCGGCGGTTGCCGCCGCTCGCCCCCGCCGTCCCAGCCGCTGCGCTGCCTTCGTGAAGCCGCTGTCGGCGGCGCAGAAGAAGGTGTTCACCAGTTTCACCGACATGGTGCAGCAGAGCACAGAGCCGGTGCTCGTAGAGTTTTACGCCACGTGGTGAGTGCCTCTGCTACAGCTCAGGCTCTTGAAGCACCGTGGCCGGCTTGCCCCTGGGCTGTGTGCGCTGCTGCCCCAGCCGCCTGCGCTTGCGCCGCTGCCTCACTGCCCCTCGTGCATGCTCTTTCCTCTGCAGGTGCGGCCCCTGCCAGATGATGGGCAAGATTCTGGACGAGGTGGCGCCCGCCATGCGCAACCGTGTCAAGATTGTCAAGGTGGGCGCCAGATGATGCCGGAAGGACTGCTGCCCTGCTCCTGCTCGCAGCTGCTGCTCCTGCCTGCGCTGCGGTCCAGCAGCCTGCGTTGTGCCCAGCACTCAATGCAAGCCGCGCCCGGCCTGCAGGTTGACAGCGAGAAGTACCCGACGGTGGCGGGCCAGTACCAGATTGGAGGTGCGCCTCGGTGGTGCCACCCTGCCTTGCGCTGCACCACATCACAACCAGCGGCAGCTGGGGTGGCTGGATGGCATGCATACCTGCCGCCCCATGCTGTTCCCCCTGTCAAAATTGATTTGCTGCTCCCCCCTGCCCTCCTCCGCTGCAGCGCTGCCCACGCTGATTCTGTTCAAGAACGGCCGTCCTGTGGACCGAGTGGAGGGCGTGCTCATGGCACCCGACCTCAAGGCCCGGCTGGAGTACCTGCTGGCCCAGCACTGAGCCATGCTGAGCATGCTGAGCAGCCCCGCTGCGCCTGCTGTGCTGAGCCTGCTGGGCGGAGCGCGCGATGCACGACGGGCGCATGCCACGCCCCGCCGGGCCAGGGCAGAACGCGGCCAGCAGCCACCATGCCATCTCCATAAGTTTTGGCAGCAAGTATACATGGGGTTTGTAGCCCACCCACGGCTGCCACGATACATAGCAGCCAGCACTTTTCCCTCCGACGCATGACACGCCCAACAGATGCCCTCAGAGAAACTATTCGATCAAGGCACTCAGCTGCCCGCCGTTTTTCGCATGTGGTGTGCGTTTGCACAGCCGTTTTCGGGCAGCGTTATAGTGCCTGCCCCTTTGTGCGCAACACCCCTTTTCTGTTCCCTTAGTCACTGCAGCCACCCTGATGTGCGATACTTGTAGATAGGTGGTATACAGGTCAGCTGCTTGCCAAGCACATGTGTACTGTAAAGCAATACATGCCGAGAGCCAGGGACGGTAAAAAAACTGGCGGGCCGGGAGCGGCCTCACTTAGTAAGAGCAGGCGCAGTTGTACGCACGGGCAGATGAAAAATACGATAGCACGCATCCGGAGGAGGGAAGTTGCAAGACACATGCTAAGACTGAATAGAGTAGAGCTGCAGCCCAGTGCTGCAAGCTGCGGGAGGCCTCGGGCTGGAGGTGCCTCCTTCCGCTGCTGGATGGGCGGGCACGCTTGGCGCTGCTTTGTACATGTGCTGCTCATCAGCCGCGGGGTTGCTGCCATCCTGCTGCTGACATGCCAGCCGTGGGCTGCATGCTACTTGCAGCGCAACCACTGCGAACGCATGATTGCGCCATGCAAGTGCCCGCATCAGCATGCGCAGGGGCAGGCGCAGCCGTTGACCACCAGCTGGATGGTGGAGTGGCCGATGCCGATGGAGCGGCAGTACTCATTCAGCTGTGTGGGGTTGGAGGGAGGGAGAGGGAGGACAGAGGGTCGGGGACGGGAAGATTGAACCCAGCAGCACGCTGGCCGGGCAGGCGGGCACATGCTTGTGCAGTTGGCAGCTGGACAGAGCAGCAGCTTGCCACACACATGCGACACGCATGCATTGCTGCCATCATCCCCTCACTTCGTGCAGCACGGCGGTGGGGTCTGCCTCCGGTGACAGGTTGATGTGGGCGCACAGCAGCGGGATGCCTGCGGAGGCAGGGAGGCAGCGGCGCAACAGGATCAGCCCACAGCAACAGGAACCACAAGGCACCCAACTGGCCACCACCATGGGGAGCACCAGCGCCCCACACCAGCAGCAAACTCGTGCGCCGAAACTCGCCAGCCCTCCGTCCCCAGCACCCACCCGGTGTCAGGCTCCACACATGCAGGTCATGCACCTCCTCCACGCCCTCCACCTGAGCGCGAGACAAGTGGGCAGGAGGGGGCTGACAAGTGGGTGGGCAAGCCCTGCACAGCTGCGCCACAACAGCAGCAGACAACCACAGCGAGGCGGCACATTGGGTGGCTCCTTCGCATGCGCTACAGTCTAAACCAAGTGCTACAATGCCGGCCAGGCTGCTCACCCTCGACATGTTGTCGTTGATGCTCTTGATGCACAGGCCGCGCGGCACCCGCTCCATGAGCACATCCGAGATGTCGCTGCAGCCGCGATAGGGAGGCAAGCAAAGTGGCAGGATCAAAGGCGGTGGTTACAGCAGCTCAGTCCAACTGCTCCCACACAGGGCTGAGCAGACTGGGAACAGGTGCAGCCCAGGGCGTCCACAGCTTAAAGCACTTGGGAGTCCCAGAGCCGTGGTAGAGTGCAGCAAGCTGGCTGCCATGCCTGGGTGAACTGAAGCAAGCTGGCTGCCATGCCTGCCCCGCCTCACCGCAGGATTGCGCGCGTGGTCCACAAAACCAGCACCGCAAACAGGAATGTGCAGATGGGGTCGGCGATGTGCCAGCGCGGGTCGTCCTGCGAGGAGCGGAGGGCAGACAGGGATGGGCAAAGGCTGGGGCACAATGGTGCAGGTGGAACCCATGCACGGCGGAGTGAGCTGCAGGCTCGCCCAGCCATGCTCCGCTGCGGCCTGTCCTTTGCAAATGCACACACACTAGCGCCTGGTCGCAGCGCAGCGGCAGCCGCGCACAAACCTGCTCCTCCGCCCGCGCACCTGGTGCCACCAGATGAGCGCGCCGGCAATGGCCACGCCAATCGACTGCACAAAGTCGCCAATCACGTGAATGATGGCGCCTGCACAAGCAGTCAGGCAAGGCAGCGGAGTGGCAAGGCTTTGCCGCTGCTT
The DNA here is from genome assembly GCA_009928355.1 of Chlorella sp. CH2018. Lineage (NCBI taxonomy): Eukaryota > Viridiplantae > Chlorophyta > Trebouxiophyceae > Chlorellales > Chlorellaceae > Chlorella > Chlorella sp. CH2018. The sequence goes on along the minus strand of VIYQ01001917.1, from coordinate 16,018 downwards.
CAAGCTTGCCAGCAAGCCTAGGCCCAAAGGCCGCAGGGAGAATCCTGAGCTGCCCAGGGGGTGGCACGTGTGAGCGCACTCCAGCCCCAAGCTTGCTTTCTACAGCCAGGCAGCCAGCGCTGATGCCGGAACTGTTGCTCACCTCGCACATTCAGGTTGGCATGGTCGTGCCCATGCCCATGGCTATGCCCTGCAGCTAGCGTGCCGCTGCTGCCGCTATGGTTGTGCCCGCTGTGGTCGTGGCCCCCGCAGCTGCTGCCATGCTTGTGGCCCGCAGCGCCCAGGATGGGAGTGCGGCCGCTGGCATCGCTCGCATGGTGGTGCTCATGCTCCTCCTCATCGCTGCTGTGCCCGCTGTGGCTGCTGTGGTCGTGCTCGTGGGCATGCCCGTGTGGCTCTGCTGCCCCATTTGCATGGCTGTGCGCATGGCCGCAGCAGCTGCCGCCGTGGGCGTGCCCCGCTGCCTCGCCCTCCCCTGCCTCTAGATCCACTGCTGCTGCCGGCAGGGCCTCAGCTGCCGCCGCCGCTGCTCCATTCGTTGCTGCCTGCACAGCCGGGCCCCGTTTGGCTGCCTTGCCATGCGCGTGGGTGTGGCTGCCATTGCCTGCAGGCCATTGGCAGGACAGCATGCGCTGGTTGAGGGCGGAGGGCCTGTTCTAGCAGGAAAGCTTGCCCAGCAGGAGAATAATAGCCACACACGGAGGCCAGTCTCAGTCCCACCAAATCCAGGCGGACAGCCCCAGCTGGCCGACTTGCCGTGCGAGTGCGAGTGCGAGTGCCCGTGCTCGTGTGCATGGGTGTGTGAGCAGGAGGAGCCGCCATGCCCGTGGTGGTGGCCCAGAATGACCTGTGAAAGGCAGCACAGAGAGCTCACTGTTGAAGGGCTCCGAGCTTGACTGATGCCGGCAGTGCCCTCGAAAGCACAAAGCCTTGACGGCACCTGACCAGCGCGACGGAAACGTCGGCAGGCCAGCGTTGCTTCCGCCCTGCCCAGCCCAGCCCTCCTCACCATCATCAAAATGTTGCAGCCCACGCCCGCCATTGCCACGATGAACATGACTGGCCAGCAGGGTGGGGGCACGCAACATGCTTAGGCATCAGCCCGCCACCTGTGCACTGTTGAAACAGCCATGCAAGCAGGGGCTGCAGGCACCTGCAGCCCACGGCACTCACTCTTGCCGTCCACAGGCTCGGGGTTGATGATGCGCTGCACCGCCTCGAACAGGAGAACTCCTGTCACTAGCCAGACCGTCATAACGGACGCCAACGCGCCCAGCACCTGCGCCCGGGCAGCGGAGGATGTGTGTTGCACCTGGGTGCACAGCGCAATTCGAAGAAGGCGCTGAGCAGGTGAGGCCACGATCCGTCAGTCCATGCTGGGAGCACCAAGCAGCTGTCCAAACAAAATAAAATGCCCCCCTAGCAGCCCTGGAACGCCAGCGCACCTCCACACGGTGGTAGCCGTAGCTGAAGTGCTCCTGCGAGCGGCGCTTGGCCCAGACGGCCGCCAGCACCTGCACACAGGCACCAAAGCAGAGGCTGGCTGCGCGTGGATGGCTGGCATGCAGCACAACCAAGCTGCCCGCTCCGCAGTGCGCCATGGGCTGGGCATGCCTCAAACGCCCCGCAGGCGCCCTGCTCACAATGCCCAGCCGGCCGCTCGAACCCTGCACACACACACCCAGCCAGCTCACCGCCACTGCAAAGCCAGACACATCGGACAGCAGGTGCGCGGCATCCGTGATGATGGCCAGGGAGTGGGCATAGATGCCTCCCACCACCTGAAAAGCGCGGGAAGGCAGAAGGTGGCGCAGGGCGGCAAGCAACTTCAGGCATCCACACATCACGCCGCAGCGCCGGCTACCGTAGACCAGCCCCCGCACCATCTCCCAAACCGCCTGCTCGCGAGCGATAAACCAAGCACCGAGGGCAGCATTTTCCGCACCTCGATGATCATGAAGACGAAGGCCAGGCAGAGCGCGGCAATCAGCTTACGCTGAATCTGCAGCAGGCAGGGCAGAAAGAGAGCGGGGCCCAGCCGGTCAGCAGCACAGCAGCAGCGGCCGGCTTTGCAGCAAGGCATGCGTACATCTGAACTTCAACCGGGGCCAGAGCGGCCGCCGCTACTGCGTGGCTGCGAGTTGGCGTGGTTTCTTTGTTGTAGTGGTTAACGAGGGGGACCAGCCTTGCATGCCTCCCTGCTACAACCTGCACAGATTGACGGGTCCAGCCACCTGCCAGCACCCCTTACCCGCTTATGCGCAATGCTCTCCTCCTCGCTGGCCCCTCCAGCCAGCTGGCAGACGCTGACGTTGCGTGGAAAGGTGGCTGCAAGTGCGGCAGGGCGAGGACGAGCGAGTGGGCCGGTAGTGGTGGCAGGCGGCGGCGGTGGCGGCGGCAGGACCGTGGAGGTCGCAACCCACGGCTACGGCTGCAGCACACCGCAGCGCCCAAGCCGGATGCTCAAGCCATGGGCCCACTCACGCAGCGCATAGGAGAAGGAGCCGCCGCTGCGGCCCGGCACTCTAGGCGAGAGGAGCGGGCTGGCCCGCTCCGCCTCGTCCGTCTCGTGCTCTCGGCCCATCTCGGCGGCTGGCAGGCAGGTGGCCCTGCTGCGACCCCGAGCGGCTCAAAGTCCGCCAAATCGCGCTGCGGGGCTGTGCCGTGGGCTGCAGGCTGTAACAAAGGGTGCAACAAGCAAGATCAGCAGGCCGGGTGAGCCCTGAAGAGCTGGCGGCAGCGGCCGCCGCCCCAGCGCGCAGCGCGGCTGCGGGCTGGTTCGCCGTTCTGGCCCGGTGCAAGCTTCAGAGGAGATTCCCAGGCCAGGAAGAAGCGCTTGTGGAACATATGGTGCAACCTTAATGGAAAGCAGGGAGATTTGAGAACCAGGCAAGCTGCGGGCAGGGTCGCCTACAGCTTCGCAACTCCGTCAAAGGTAGGGTGGGTGGTACGGAAAGACCGCCAGCCTTTGGTGCCGTCAGCATCAGCGATGGCCTAGTACGCTGCAGCTGGCTGCACCTGCGCAGTAGAGTGTCAGACGCACTCTCCATCCTTGGCACGCCTCGTTCCACGCTTCCAGCGGTGGGCCCAACGACGCCAGCTTGGTCTCGCATGGGGCGCTGCCCCTCAGCAATCCAGCAAGCCTGACGCTCCCACACGACCTGCAGCTTGTAGCACAGGACCGATTGCTCGTGCAGCCTCCGGGAGTCGTGCTCACCAGGCCGCAAGCCCTAGTGATGGGCAAAGCGCCCCGGGAGGCCGTGCAGCGGCACGAGGATGGCGCCACACGCATACATATCGAGGGGCAGACTTGGCAGCGGCTGCAGGTGGGCAGCCAACTGCCTGCGGTAGCGGCAGCGGCAGCGGCAGCAGCCAGCCCACACAGCAGCTACCGCCAGGCTCTCATTTCTTTCCTGCCCTTGTGCAGGTGTCAGCCTCAGCGCTGCTGCCGCTGCACGCGCACCAGGTATTTGCGCTGATCACCCACCCGCAGAATGAGCAGGTGCGGGAGGCGGGCAGCGGCAGCCGACGCTGCTTTTGCCGCTCCTACCTGCAATGCACTTTGTTTGCCGACTAAAACGCCAGTTGATACTCGACTGCTTGATCATGCACTGTGCTCCCTGCCCCCCTGCGCAGATTTTCCGCCACCTGCAGGCCTGCACCCACCACCAGGTCCTGCATGAGGATCCAGCGGCGGGGCGGCGACTGGTGGAGAGCGAGCATGTGGCACGCTGGTGCCTGCTGGCCCTGTCTGGCACTCTGCAAACCAGGCAAGGCCGGGCATCGCTTTGATTGAGAGCTTTCAGATGTTATCGAGGATCTGACAGATGTGTGCCTACTGCATGCATGGCCTGCTTCTCAACTGCGTGCATGGCCTGCTGCTCAACTGGCATGGCCATGCAGCAGCCATTGATCGCAGCTGCAAGCCCCGTATTGCAGGCTGCGGGTGGAGCAGGACTTTAGGGCGCGGCAAGCAAGCTTCTCGCTGGTGCCCAGCAGGTGCGGTTGTAGAGCACTGCCAGATGTGGAGTGGAGCGCCTCATGCTGCCTTTGCTGCAGGCAGCATGCCTCACTCAAGCCAGCACCGCCCTGCTGCCACGCCGCCCAGGCTGAACCCGCTGCGCACGTTTGATGGCCGATGGGTGGTGCACGAGCAGCCGCCAGAAGCCTGCCCACACTGGAGCGACAGCGGCAGTGGTGCTGACCAGAGTGGCGGCCAGATCGCATGCAGCCTGCTGACGCTGGAACAGCAGATGCAGCCGGCAGTGCCGCTGCCCCCGCCCCTGGGCGGTGTGCTGGCGCAGCTGGCCTGCAAGCAGCTGCGCGGCATTTTTGCAGACCTGCAGCGGGAGGCAGCGTGCATCAACAGGGGCCAGCCCACGCTGTGGTCCCACGGCACGCAGCAGGCATGAACGCAGGGCATGCACCCACTACGCTGGCATGACAATGGCACGATTGATACCTTTCTGTGAGTGTACACATCTATCTGCATTTCATACATTGATGTTTCAGCCCACCAAACTCTGCTCCACTGCAGTGACCTGTACACTTCCGGCCATTCCCATGCTGCTGCCTGGTACCAAGCCACCCTCCGCCGCCTGCTTTCAGTGTTCAGGTTTCATGTGGTGTCATGCTTGCCATTGCAAGCCCACCAGCACATGTAGCACACAGATTGTTGCGAGACCTGTAGAGCAGCCATGGCTTGCCATCGTCAAGGTTAGAAGAAGGGTTTATCATGTTGCGTATGCCTGTGAATGAACTGCCCACACAGCAGCTGTGCTGAGCCTAGTACCGGTCCCGGCGCTCCCGGCTGGGCCCCTGGCGACCAGCACGCTCCGGCCGCGCCGTCCGCTCCGGTCGCTGCCGGTTGGCCTGCGGCCCCTCCTGCCCGCGCGGCACATACTCGCCATACCTGCAGAGAGGAAAAGAAACAGATGCGAGAAAGCAAGATGGGATTGGGATGTTGGGGATGGACTGGGAGCTTGCAGCGTTGCTCACAAAGTCATGATGATGTCATGTGATGTCATGAGATTGGCCCGGCATGACGGCCATTGCTCAAGCAGCAGCAAACAAGCACGCGCTCACTTGCGGAACTTCTTGCGGAAGGAGCGCTTGCGGCTGAACGCGCCCTCCACTGGCTGGCCTGCAGGGCAGGGCAGGGCATGGTGAGCAGGGCAGGCACGCATGAGGCGTGCTTGAGAGGTCACTGCAAAAAAAGCGACAATTCGGGCCAGCCGCATGGTGCATCCTGCTGAGGTCTCCCCCAAAACCCTGCCACCCCCACACCCACCCCACACAAGCTCTCTCTATGCTGGCAGGCAGGCAGCCACCCACCTGCTGCAATGTTGTCCCGAATGGCATCCACCAGCGGGGCGGCCTCAGGAGTGTAGAGCGAGGTGACGCGCCCCGCCTTGCCGGCGCGCGCGGTGCGGCCCACGCGATGCAAAAAGTCGATGGCTGAGTGCGCAAAGTCGGCCTGGAAGGGAGCAGGGCACGGAGGGAGGGGTTGGGCGGTTGGCAGGCATTGCTTGACATCAACCCGCAGCTGAGCAGGCTCCTCCGCCTCATGCAAACCTTGCTATCGCATTGTCCATGCCCCTGCACTAACAACGTGGGTTACAACACAGCAAGCTGCCCGCACAGCAAGATGCCCACCCGAAACACATGCATCACGTCTCTGGAACATGCAGGGCGCTCCAGGAAAGCGAACCGAAACCAAACTGAAACCAAACCTCACCTGCACCACGTGCGTCACATCCGGCACATCCAGGCCGCGCGCCGCCGCATCGGTGCACACCAGCACCAGGCCGCTGCCCTGAGAGATGCGGGACAGAGCCTCGGCGCGCACCGCTGCCGGCACCGCCTGCAGGAGCAGGCGCAAAGGGGCGGGACTGTCGGTGGTTGTGTGCAAAGATGCGCGCAGATGCGCATGGCTCATGTTTCTTGCTGGTCAAGCGTGCAGCCCTCAGCATCATGCTCTGCGAGTGGCTTCCAGGCACGTGGCAGCGGCCGTGCTTTCACAGTGCCACTCGCATTGTGGAAGCGCAGCATGGGCGGGCCACTGGAGCCTGTCCTGTCAAACCTAGACCAAAACAGGCGTAGCAGCTTTCAACCCACCTTGTGGTACCGCAGCACGGGCAGGCCGCAGGCCCCCTCCAGCGCATCAGCGGTGGCCTCTGCTGAGGCAACATCGCGGGCAAACACCAGCATGCGGCCGCGCCCCGCCTGCAGCTCCTCGTCCGCGGCCACCACCTCCTGCGGGGTTGGGGACGTGCAAGTGAAGTGCAGATGGGTTTCAGGAGGCAAGCGCCTCTGCGACCACCACCTCTCTCAGGGAAATCACGAGACAATGCAACAAAGAGGGCTGACCGAAAGCGGTTGACACAAGCGCAAGCTGCAAAGTGGCTGTCAGCCAAGTTGCACCCAAGTCCCAGGCACAGCCCGCATCCCTCGGCACGCATGCCAGCGGAGCCGCCTTTTGCACCGCCACGGGCCCACCCGCCAGACTCACATGCAGCACGTGCGCCCGGTGCTGCTCGTCGTCCACCTGCCGCCAGCTGTGCTGCAGCGCGCGCTTGCTCTGGTGCAGCTGCCGGCCTGCCAGCCAGGTGGCATCAGGGAAGCGAGCCGCCAGCTCAGCACCAACCGAGCGCTCACCCTCAGCCGGCATGGTGGCTGCGACAAAGATGTACTGCCGCCGCCAGCTGGCGCCATGCACGCTGGGGGCACGGGCGCCCTCCTGTTCCGCGCCCCACTGCTGCTGCTGCTGCTGCACCGCACTGCTGCTGCCGTCGCTGCCGGGCTGCTGGTCTGCCGCCGGTCGGCGCGACCGGAAGCCCGCCTCTAGCAGGCCCTCCGCCCCGCCCCGCAGCGCAGCACGGCGCAGGTGGTAGGGCAGGTCTGCAAACTCGTCTTCGCTCAGTCCCACCTATGCATGGGTAGCACCAGATGCAACAGACCGAATGCATGCCATCAGCAGGGGAACAGACGGATGTGGCATGCCGCAGCCAGAGGGGCATCATGGGCCACCAGCCCACAGCAAGAGTGCGTGCCGTGCCCTAAACTGTTTGCCCCAAATCTTTGCAATCTACTCAGCAGCAGACAGTCACGGGCAGCATACAGCCCTCGGCAGCCGCGCACCTCTGCACAGACGCGGCGTGCAGCGTGCAGCCGGTCGCCCGCACGCAGCGCGTCCCAGATGATGCGCATCTGAGCTCCATACGCGCCGGAGAGCAGCAGGTCGGCTTCATCAAACACCACGCATCGCGCCCACTCCGGCAGGCCTGGCCAAGGGGTGTGAAGGAAAGAAGGGGGTGGGGTGAACAGAGCAGAAGGGGCGGCGCATGCACAGCTGGGCAGTAGAGGATGGCATGCATAGCACGGCAGGATGAAATAGTGTGCACGAATCTGCAGGCTCCATGAAAAGCGATCCAAGCAGGCATGCCACTTCAACAAACCCCTGCAGCCCTGCTAACCACACCTGCGCGCGTCCACTCATGGCCATACACGGGGCCCGCATTGTCCATGAGAGACACCAGTGCCCCCGGCGTCGTCACCACAATGTCTGGCAGCTGCAGCGGCGGCGGCGACTGCGAGGAGACGAGCGCTGTGGCAGCCAGCGGGGCGCCGCTGCTGGCGTCACGGAGGGACCCTGCTGCAGCCACCACCTGCTCGCACAGGGCGACATTGGGGCAGAGTACCAGCGTGGCGGTGCCGCGCCGCCGGTGGTGCCGCTGCCCGCCACGCTGCTCGCCGTGCCAGCTCCCATCCTGCTGTCCACCCTGCTGCTCTGCTGTCGCTGCCTCTGCCGCTGCTGCTGCCCGCCTGCTGCGCAGCGCCCAGTCGAGCAGGGGCGCCAGGTAGGCGAGCGTTTTGCCGCTGCCGGTCTCCGCCGCTAGAACGACATCGCCGCCACGCAGGATGGCAGGCACAGCCAGCTCCTGCAGGAACAGCGGTTGGGGAGGTCAAACAATCAAGCTTGTGTCTGTGGTGTCGCAGGCGCACGCAGCATGCTGGCATGGCACCAGCAAGCAGCCGCACAGCGCGGTGGCAGTGCAGCAGCAGACGGCGAGGCGGCACCTGCGCGTGGGCGGGCCGAGGGTAGCCCGCAGCCTGCAGGGCCGAGCACACTTCGGGGACCAGTCCCAAGCTGTCGAAGGTGACGGTGCCGCTGGCAAAGAAGTCTTCAGCGGCCTCAGGCACGGCGGCCAAAGTAGCGAGCGCTCGCGGGCGCGCCATCAGGGCCCCCGCTGCCCCTGCCGCATGTGATGACTGTCTCAAACATGGCAGCCCGTTCAGCAGCCGTGGCCGGGCCGCCAGCAGCCGAAGGGCGGTCGGCGAGGCCAGCAGCGGGGCCGCCAGCGGCAGCCTTTCCACCAAAGACAACATGCTTGCCTCTGATGCGCGATTGGAGGCGGGCGAGCCAGTCAAAGCCCTCTACACCACTCATGCATGTGCGGTGGCAGCAGTGGTGGCGGCGGCGGCCGCCGTTTGCGCGCTCATTCCCTTACCTTGCACTCATGGATTCGCATGCGATCAGATGGAGCGCAATTGGTTGCGCGTATGGATGTGTGCATGCGAGTGCTGCATTGCTGCAAGGGGTTGAGCAGAGTGCCGCATGCTGCTCCACAGGTGCAGTGTGCATGGTTCCGAGCGGCATCGCCGTCGACGGCGTTGCCGTGCTTCTCACATGCCTGTATGTTGCCACTCCATGTGCGCTGCCCACCAGATGAGTGTTGTGGTTGGAAGGATGAGCTGCAGCTACGTGGCTCCAGTGCACAGGGAGGGCGCCAGCCGGAGCTCGCGGGCGCATGTCCTGGCGTCGCTGGCGCTGGCGCCGCCAGATAATTTTTTTTGATATCTCGACCCGCCCCAGACCTTCCTCCCTCCGCATCCTCTCATCCGCTCCGGCAATCCCAGAGGTCCCCGGCGGCAGCCCTGAGAAGTAGCGTGGAGAGAGCTGCGGGCGCGTTCTCCGCCTGGCACCGCCACTTTCATGGCCTCCGCACCGGACAACAAAGTGAAGGCACCGCTGTGTAAGCAAGGGAACCTCCAGGGGTACGGTACGACCTCCCCCTGTTTTCCCGCCGAGCGCCTTCTGTGTCTCGCCATGGTGCAGATGTGGAGCACCGAGCCAGCGCGTCGGTGCTCGTTGCAGGTGAGAGCCGGGCGCTGCGGCCGTTGGGCACCACAGGCACCGCCGGCTCCGCCGCCCCGGCTGCAGCTGGGCCGCCCGGGTGCAGGATCATGGCATGCAATGCACAGGCCGCAGCTGCAAGAATTACATTATGATTGCATGGCCATTGCGGCTGCGCACACTGCTGAACAGCTGGTGCTGAATGGGCGGCGTGCCAGGGGCTGGCCTGCTGCACTAGCCTCCGTGGACGCCCTTGTGCTGGGACACAGTACCATAAAATTGAACCCCTCGCCGTCTGCCAGAGTTCCGCAACCAGGCGGGCCTGCTGGCGCTGCCAGAGCCCCAACAGTTTGACTTCCTGCACAACAGAGTCTATGTGGCGCTAGACGAAGTGGTCGGCAGGCACAAGGTGGGCTGCCACTTCTTGCTGCGCAGCAGTGCCAGCAATGCGGCGCAGCTGCCATCCCGGACAGCGCCACACAGGGGCAAGCTGCTGCTGACCCCTGCCCCGCCCCCACCTGCCCCCGTCACAGGTGTACAAGGTGCAGGGCGGCCCCCTGGGCTTCATGCTGTCCACCAACGTAGCAGAGGTTGATGTGCAGCACGCCGCCACGCTGCTGCGCTGCGCCCGAGAGCTGCTGCACGTGGTGGGGCAGGCAAGCGGCGTGGCGGGTGGGGAGGGCAGGGAAGGGGGCAGGGAAGATCTTCTGCAGGCATGTGGCCGCTGTACGGCTGCCGCCTGCATCTATCATGTCTACTAGCAGCCAGACAGCCCGGAGCAGGCAGACACGCGCTGTGCTCGCACCAACTCCTCTGCACTTCTCTGCACTCTTCATGGCGCCCATGCACTGCAGGTGCGCCTGCCGTGCGGGCAGCCGCTGGGCCTCACAATGGCTCTGAGCACCGGAGCCATCACCAGCGGGCTGCTGGGCACCGTCAGCCTCACCTACCAGGTGTGCCTTTGAGTGGGAGCAAAGCAGGTGCAGGGTGGGGGTGGCACCTGGAGGCAGCAGATGCTCTTGTGCGGTACAAGGTAGGGTGGGTGAGCGCCTCTGGCTGCTGCATCACCTTACGGATGCTGATGGCACCGTGCACCACCTTCCTCCCACCCTGCTGCGCAGCTTGTGGGACACTGCGTGGCGGTTGCGCACCAGCTGTGCAAGGCAGACCTGCCGCTTGTGGTGAGGCTCTCCAGCTCGAACGCCTATTCGCAGTGCTGGAGCTGTGGTCGTGAGCACCTTACGCTTGCCTGCGCCGCTGCTGGTTGCACTCGTGTCATTCATTGCACCCTCTCCGCCCCTCTTGCAGGCCACCCGAGCATTCTGCAATGCACTGCCCCCAGCTGCCGCTGCTGATCTGCAACCGCTGGGCCGATTGGACCTGCCCTGCTGCCCGGGAGAACCTGTGGAAGTGTGCACATTCTCAGCGCTGCGGGCGTGATTGACCCAAGCGGTTTTCATCAAACCTGATGCACCAACACGCATGCCATGTGTTTGCCCCTGGGGGGGCCAGCTATTTAGCCGCACTTTGAAGCTCCTGAGCACTTGCATGGACTGCTGCTCGTCAATTGCCAGCTCGACACTGGCAGCCCATCGACGTGCAGCACGCCGCCAGCACTGTTAATCCGTTTGCAGCTTGATATAATTTTCATCCAACATGCATGCTGCCCGCAAGGCCCCGTGAAGGGGCTCCCTGCACCTGAAAGCGGCACTGCCCTCCGAGGTCAGTGCAAATCACAAGCGTTTGTCCCATGTTCTTCATCAAAGCTGTGCACAGCGTTCTAGCCTCGTGCGAAGCTCTATAACCGTTTGCCATGCCAAGTTCTAACATGTATGAAACCCTGGTGTTTTGAGTGGCAAAGCATGGCAAGGCTGGGTGGCTAGGTGGCTCGGCTGGCAGATGTACCGAGGCTCTATCCAGGCTCAGCTGTGTTGCAAGGCATGGCATATCGGAGCATGGAATGGCGTCACAATGGCGTCACGGCGTGATGAGCCGAGTGTGGCATGGCACATTGTGCAGGGAGGGCATAGGGGCATGAGATTGCATTGCCTTTGAACACTGTGGCATGGCATGACATGGCATGGCATGCCATGGAAGCAATGCATGCATTGCTCGGCAAGGTAGGGCTGCTGCATGGAAACGCCCGCTTGTTCGCTGCCTGTCATGTAACGCGTGGCATGCGACAAACGCTCGGCATGGCCGGGAGCGGCATGGCATGGCACGGCATAGAAGGGCATGGCACGGCGCGGCATGGGAGCGCATGGCATGGATCAGATGAAGCTACCATGTCGCGGCATGGCGTGCAACCGGCAATGCCATTCACAGCCTGCCGGCACCACATGCATGGGCAAGGCCGCATGGCTGCTCACACGTATCATAACCCGCGCACATGGCAAGGCATGGCAGACCTCGGTCGCACTTCGGATGACAGGGTGATTCTGAGCTCTGCAAGGTGCATGGGTCCCATCACAGTCATGTGCGATGCTATGCTCAATGCAGTGCGTGAGCCTTTTGACTTGAAGTTTCTTTGGTGCGCATTCAAAGTAGAAGCTCGAGCTTTGTTGCATCAGAGATCCCATGGCAACACCGCCGCCGCCGCTGTCATGCCGTCGGTCAATTGAAGGCCTTTTTTCAACGTGATGACTAGTGCATGTTACACAAAAGCAAGGAAGATCAGCGCAGAGACATCAGCATCCACTGCGAAGCACTGCAGTACTCAAGCTTGGCCAGCGCAGTAAACTCGCCCCAGCTCAACTGGTGGCGGCGCCGCCGCCCGCCGCCCGGCTGAACCGTATCTGCCAGTCAGCCCCCAGCGGCAGGCCCGCCTTGCGCACAACCAGGGCCACCTCTGGCAGGCCTTCCTTATTGTACAGCGGGCCCGGTGCAGCCTCCAGCTGCCGCTGCTGGCCGCCCACGGTCGCGGCGGCGGCCCAGCCCTGGGGGCCATCAGCCAGGCCCAGCACGACGATGCGATCGATGCTCACAGCCGGGTCATAGTCTGCCAGCGGTGCGGGCAGGCCCATGGTGGCATGGTCAGCCGCGCTGCTGGTCAGCAGGCCTTCAGCCGTGAAGGTGAAAGCGCGGTAGGTGTACGCGCCACGCTGCAGGGGCACGGGGGGTTGTGGCAGCGTCAGAGGGCGGTGCATTAGCCGGCAGGGAGTGAGCGTGAGAGGGCTGGGCGCATCCGCACGGCTGGCAAAGCACGCTCAAAGCAGGCATGGCTACCATAGCCTAACCATGCCCAACTGATCTCCAACACGTCACACCCGGTCCTTGCTGCCGGCCAGCGAGGGTGCGCAGCCAGGTGGCGAGCAGCAGTCTCGCCATGCCCACCTGGAAGGCAAATGAACGGCCATCGTCCACATACAGCTCCCCGGAGGCCTGCCCCTGGCGATCCAGGGCAATGACCAGGGTAATGGGGTCGCGGGCCATCTGCAGGCAAGGAGGGAGGGGAAACAACAAGCGTTGGATGCGTGGAGGCTTTCGAGTAGTGCAGCGGTGCCAGCGTGAACAGGCCGCGGCCACCTGTTTGAGCCGGGGCCGGGGAGAACAACAGCGCACATGACAAGTATGCGCTGTTCCGGGCCCTACAGCCAACCCGATGTGTGCAGCGCAGTGCATGCATCAGCAGTGCAGCTGCCCACCTGTGCGGTGGAGCGACGCGGCCGCTCCTTCAGCGGCAGCATGGTGCCTCCCCGCAGGTAGGAGCGGATGACGTCCAGAGGGGCGGGCGCACTGCATCATGGCAGGGGGAACGCAGGTGCAGATAATCATGCGAGGACCGCCCTTGCAGCTCTGGATGTGAAGCACCACGGCACAGTGCCCTGGCTAGCATGCCAAGCCAAGAGCACGCCCCATGTGCCACGCGAGCGGCTTGCAAATCCCCCCCAAATGCTGTTGAGGCAGCAGAGCATGCCCACCTGAAGTTGCGGTTGGCCTCCTGTGCGGCATCAATGGTGCGGCCATCCAGGTTGTCGTACCAGAGGCCGCCGCCCGGCAGCGTCACCTGCAGACATGCAAGAAGGGCAGCACGCGTGAGCATGGTGACATGCATGAAATGCTCCCCAGCCGGCAGCACCGCTTGTTCGTCGCACAGCAGTGAGGAGATGCAGGGAGTGGGCTGGAGCCAAGTGGCGACGGCAGCCGAGCCAGCCCTTGGGTGGGCAGCCACCACGCATGGGACAGCGCGAAGCAGCATGAATTTGAAGGGTGTGTGCACCTGGACTTCGGTTGCGTCCTTGTCAAGGACAGGAGCCACCAGCAGCGAGGGGCCTGCAGACGTAGGGTACAGGGTGTGCAATGGGGCGCAATGCGTTCAGTGCGCGTGGGCAGCCGGGTTGCTGCACTGCGCACCATGCAAGCGCGCGCGCACCCGGCAGAGCCGCACGCCCGGCACAGCTGCACACCCAACTCGGCTCTGCCTTCCCCTGCCCGCCTCACCCAGCATGAACGAGTGCTGCACAGCGGCCGCGGCGGGCTCAGCAGGGAACTCGTAGAACAGGGGGCGCATGATGGGGGCGCCGGTACCGTTGGCATGGAGGAACAGGGTGTAGAGGTAGGGCAGCAGCGCGTACCTGTGGTGCGAACGATACAAGCTAGGGTTTGATGGGGTGTGACCAGTCCGCACATGCAACACGCTGGCGCTGCATTTGCTGCAAGCATCGCTGACCAGCCCTCGTCCTCTCTGCGTGTGGTCCATTCAGCCCTGCACAGCCACTGCTCCGCTCCTGCCGCTCCCGCTCACCGCTGGCGGATGGCGTCCCGGATGCGCACAGTGTTCTCCTCGCCAAACAGCCAGGGCTCGCGGCGCTTGGCCTCCAGGTGGGCGTGGCCGCGCATGAAGGGGTAGAAAGCGGCCAGCTGGTACCAGCGCACCTGCCAGGCGGAATGGAGCACAGCAGGAGGCCGAGGCAGCTTGAGCCAAAGGAAATGCACCAGGAGCAGGGCGGGCAGTGGTGCGCACAGCGCAGGCAGCGGGATGAAGCGCATGCTGAGCAGAGCAGCGACTGAGCTAGATTGTCAGGGGGAAGGAGCCCAGCCTCACCAGCAGCTCAGGCTCGGGGTTGCCAAAGAAGCCGCCAATGTCGGCGCCTGCGGTAGCAAGGAATCCGGCGGGAGCATATCAGGTGGGCACGTGCATGCACGAGGTCCTGGAGTGGGCAGGCAGGACATGGCTGTGGCGCTGTGTTCAGACAAGGCATGGCCGTTGGTGCAGGCAGGGCAGCTGGCCTCACAGCCCAACTCCATCACAGCCAGTCAATGCCTGCCCCGCCCCACCTGAGAACGGCAGGCCCGCAATGTTGATGGACAGCAGCATGGGCACCGACACCTTCAGATGCTCCCAGCTGGCTGCGGGGCGCAGGACAGCGGGCGGGCGGGCAGCAACAAACGAGGTTGATGAGCACAAAACACGTCTCGTGCATGCCAGCAGCACTGGCCAGGAGACGGCCAGCAGAGGCGTGGCGTCAGCTGCACGCTTCTGTTGAGCACGCAGCTCCCAAGATGCATGCGCAGCAGTAAACAAAATGCGCGCACCCTCGTTGTCGCCCGTCCAGATGGCGCCGATGCGCTGCGTGCCGGCAAAGAAGGCGCGTGATAGCACAAAGGGGCGGTCGCCATCGGGGCCCCACTCCTCAAACCCGCGCTTGCTGCAGCAATGGGGGTGGAGGGCTGTGGAGGGGCTCAGGAGGGCTGTGGAGGGGCTCAGGAGGACTGAGGAGGGGCTGAGGAGGGGCTGAGGAGATGGGCTGCGAAGGGCCTTAGGCAGGGCTGAGGAGATGGGCTGGGGAGGGCCTTAGGCAGGGCTGCGGAGGGGCACACAAACGCTAGCAAAGCCAGGTGCAGCAGCGCACGCACCGCAGCCCGTCGGCGGTGGCCATGTGATAGAAGTAGCCGTAGACGTTGTGGACGTCGCGGTGCTCCACCCCGCCCACGTGCAGGTTGTCCTTGTGCATCGTGATCTGCAATTCGGCATGGGCAGGCGCACGGTGCAGTGCACTCTGAGTCCCCGCACCTTGGCTGGCAGCCCCTGCGCGGCTGCAAGGGCCACCCGCTTGCAAGCCATGCCTTCAAGCCACCGGCCTGCAAGCCAGTCATGAAAGCCGCATGTGCTGGAGCGGCGGCTGACGCGCATCACCCACCTCAGGACCGTTGAACACCGAGGGCTCGTTCATGTCGTTCCAGATGTACAGGTTCTTGGTGCTGCCCTCGTACACCTGGAGAGATGGGGAGAAAGGCCGGCGGGTGCGGAGCGATGAGGTGCGGTGGAGGCATGGCATGCAGTTGGAGCGTTGGAGCGGATGTGCAGGCTCTTGGTGCTTCCCTCCTACGCTGAGGGGTGGCAGGTAGAGGTGCAGGGCGAAGCAATTGGAAGGCAACAGGAGGCACGTGATAGGCGGGTTCTTGTGAGGTGAAAATGCAGGCAGGGCAGCATGGGCCCACTGTTGCTGCGGCGGCGGCGGTGGCTGGTTGAGGGGGCAGTTTGAACCGGCATCACCAGAGGCAGGCGCACCCTGCGGCCACAGCATGCGCGACAATCAGAGCAGGTGTGCTTGTTTAGCAATCCACCATCAACTGATCTGCGCTGCCCCCCATTCACACCTTGGTGGAGTACTGCTGCGCCCACCACTCGCGCACAGTCGGCGACAGCATGTCTAAGTAGGAGGAGGAGCCGGGCCAGCACCACCTGCCGACAGCGGGCGGCAAAGGGCGAGCAGCTCTCTTAGTCAGAAGACAGTGGCTTGTGCCAGTGGGGTGTGTGGCAAGGCTCGGCACCACACAGAGCCGAAAATAACCGCTCAAGCAACACCAGAGCAAGCGAAGATCAGGCAGCCAGCCTCTCATCCAAGCCCACAGCTGGGAACTCGGACAGCGCCCACCCAC
>VIYQ01001916.1:0-29926 GCA_009928355.1 Chlorella sp. CH2018 | reverse complement strand
CGGCGGCTGGCGGCGGCGGCGGCGCGCTGCCGCCCGCCTGCCGCTCCGCCATCAGTACCGTGGCTGCGCTGATGCCGCGTGCAGGCTGCCAGGCGGCTGCCAGCGCCTGAGGCGCTCCCAGGGCTGCGGGCTGCGGCGGCGCCAGCGGCATGTGGGGCGCCCCCGCCATCGGCGCTGCTGCCGCTGCTGCTGGAGCATCCAGCAGTGCAGTGGAGCAGCGCAGCTGCGCCAGCGCGCCCCGCACTAGGCGCGACCTTGACAACGCCATTTCCCGCTGGGCTGGGCGGCGATCAAGGGTGGCAGTAGCCTCCAATGCCGGTACTGTGATGGGTTTGCTATCGGGGAGGGTGGGAGCCCGCGGCATGTGAGGTGCCGGCGTGGCCGGGAGGCGGACTGCCCAAAGGGCCTTGCAGGCACCCGCCATCCCGTTCCGACACTTGTGATCGCGTTCACAATGCAGGTCTGCACGCTTGCAGCAGTCTCAGCCGCGCCCGCGCCGTCTCCCCACGGCCCCACAGCCCCACGGCGCCGCCCGCTAGTGCGGTCCCTGGTGCGGTGCTCGGCTGCAGTCAGCGAGCAGAAGGCGGGGGAGCAGGAGCAAGCGGCGGGCGGGCAGCCGCCCGGCGGCGGTAACGGCGCCCTGGCTGGCGCCGCTGCCCCGGCCGCCCAGCAGCTGCCCCAGCCTCCCAAGCTGCCAGTCAACCAGACCGTGTGCATGGAGGGTGAGACAGTGGGCTGCTGGGTGTGCTGGCCAGGTGTGGGGCGGTTTGCTGCTGCGCAGCCGGCGTGCGAGTTTAACGCCAGTACGCTGGTGCGCTGGGTGAGTGGCGGGCGGTGCGCGGCTGCGGGCCTGCACCCCAGATGCAGCCGTGGGCATGCCAGGCCCCGCACTGCAGTGGGCCCGCATAAGCTGCACGTCGCTGCAGCGCTAGGGGCAAGCAAGCTGAGCCCCCTGCCCTGCCCCATGTACTGCAGGGTTCGGGTGGGACAGCCACAAGACCAAGCCCTGGTACAAAGCGGTGGAAGCTAAGATCCCCGAGCTGCAGGCTTCCGGCATCACGCACCTGTGGCTGCCGCCCCCCAGCCAGAGCGTGTCGGCACAGGGCTACCTACCTGGGCAGGTGCGGGGCGGGAGGGTGTACTTGCGGGTGTACACACGAGCATTGACCGTGTGGGGCTGCGGCTGCGAGCTAGCGCGTGCTTGCTCTCTCTTGCCAGCCTGACCGCCTCCTAATGCAGCTGCTCTTCGCAAACCAGCGCAGCAGTGAGCAGGAACAACGCTGCTGCCTGTGGGCCACACGCAGGCACTGCGCTGCAACGCACATGCGTGCCACGCCTCTGCACTTTCTCCGCCCCACCCAACCACCTATGCAGCTGTACAACTTGAACAGCCAGTACGGCAACGAGCAGGAGCTGCGGGAGCTCAACCGCAAGCTACGGGAGGCGGGCATCCGGTGAGATGACGGCATGGCAGCAGCAGTTCTAGTTTCTGTTTGTGATCTGGTTCTGTTGCAAGCGTCCAACCGCAAGCTGCGGGAGGCGGGCATTCACTGGGGGCATGACAGCAGCAGTACATGCCTGCTTGTTTCTAAGTTTTGTTGCGGGTTCAAGCGCAAGCTGGGGCAGGCCGGAAGCTCCTCGCAGGCCAGTGGCCGACACCGTGCTCAGCCCCGCTGCGCCGTCAACCTGCTTCAGCTGGTGCACAGTGCCTGCCTCTGCCGTTGGTTGCAGGCCGGTGGCGGATATCGTGATCAACCACCGCTGCGCCGACAAGCAGGACGAGAACGGGGTGTGGAACAAGTACGGCGATGATGTGAGTGGCGCCACGCTATCTAGAATGCTGTGCTGGTGCATACATGCCGTGCTTGCATCCTGCTGCGGCATCGGGTCCGCGCCTGCTTGCATGCTGCTTGGCTGCCGTCGACTGCCCACAGCAGAGGCTTCGCGCCCATATCTGTGAGTCCATGTCGCAGCTGGTTGGTTGTCCTGTGGGAGCCCTGGCTGTGCAACTGGTGCACCTGCCCTGACCCAACCCATTCACTCGCCCTCTGCTGGAGCAGATTGACCACAATGGGCGGCCAATCAACTGGGACAAGTGAGCTTGTTCGCTGTGCAGCTGGCGGAGACACCCAACCGCAGTGCACGTGCATGCAAACCGCCGCCTGCTTGCGCCGCAGGCTGCTGCTGCCTTGCCCGCACCCTCCAGTCGCTGCTAGCAGGTTGCGCATCACTAGTGATGAGACCCCATGCTTGCCCCGCCCCACAGCTTGCACGCCCGCCCATCACTGCTACCGCTGGTAATGTATTTTATGGCTGGTAGCGTATTGTTTGGCTCTTACACCACGCTGCAGGTGGGCCATCACCAGCGATGACCCAAAGTTCCGGGGCACGGGCAACAAGGACAGCGGAGACGACTACGAGGCAGCGCCAGGTGAGCACTGAGCAGACGGCCAGTGGCAGCAGGCCAGCGGCGCTGGTGGCAAGGTGGCATTGCGAGCCGAGCAAGTGGCGCCACAGCATTACCGAATTGCGTGCTCGGCGGGCCTTCCATCAGTGTGGGCTTTGCTGCACATGCTGTGCCGGCCTGCGGACCGCCGCGACCGGCACCTGCTGCCTGTGGCCACTCTAAGCTCGCCACCGATGCACCATGCTGCTGCCCGCCCCGCCTGCCCAAACCTCACCAATGCAGATCTGGACCACCACAACCCGCAGCTGCGCGAGAGCCTGATCGACTGGCTCAATTGGCTGAAGACCGACATCGGCTTCGAGGGCTGGGTGAGCGGCAGCTTCTGCGCAAGGCCCTGCTTCCTGGTGGCTAGCCTGTTCAACAGCGTGCCATGAACACGCTGTGATGGATCGAGGTTCCAGCCTGGCACAGCGTGCGCCGGCAGCAGTGGCGCACACGTGTGCAGTGCCATGCCATGCCACACCGTGCAATCCTGCCTCCGGCGCGTGTATTTCACCGTATGCCTCCCCCCACTCCACCCTGCTGCCACAGCGGTTCGACTTCGTTCGGGGCTACGCTCCAGAGTACTGCCGAGAGTGAGAGCGGCGCTGTACAGCATGACATGCACACATGTTTGCTAGCCAGGAATTGCACCACACTGTGCGCTCGCGACTGCATGCCGCAGCTGGGCGGCCGCCTGCCCCAGCACCGGCTCGCAACGCGTGGTCGTCCCCAGCGCTGCGCACCACAGGGGTGCGCGTGAAGCTCACGAGCTGCCTCGAGGCACGCCCCCCACTTACCGCAGGTATTGCCAGAAGACGCTTGGGCCAGACACCTTCAATGTGGGAGAATACTTTGTGGACCTCCACTGGTGCGCTTGGGGTTTGACAGGACATGGATTTCATTGTGGCATTGTGGCGGCGCTGCTGTGCATCAAGAGTGCCTTGCAAGAGTGCCTTGCAAGAGTTGGTTGCTCACGGTTCGCACGCTGGCCGCTGCCTCCTGTGGCGCAGGAACGGTGAGGATCCTGGGTACTTGCGGGGTAGCGCTATGCACGTGTTGGGTAGCCCTGGATAGGGGAGGGGCGCTGTCCAGCGGCACCCGAGGGCACCTCGCACAGCGGCACAGCAGCGGCCGGGGCCTGCGCCACGGCATGGCATCGTCTTCACCCTCGCAGCGCGGCCGGCCAATGGCAGCTGTGCGCCCTGTGTGTGCTGCCCAGCGCGCCAGCTGCATGTGCTGCCCAGCGTGCCATGCGGCTGAGCCTTGTAGTTCTTGCCTCTCCCGCACTGGCCTGCAGGTTCAGACTTGGACTACAACCAAGATGCGGGTGGGTGGCTGCTACTTGGCTGCTTTGCTGGCTTGTTGTGCTGCTGTGCTGCCCAGCCGTGTGCTTGTTGCGCCGTGCTGCCATGGCTCCAGGCCGCTGCCGGCTCTGGCCTGGCGACGTCCCACCGCCCACAAGTGGTGGCAGCGCCAGCCCAACCGCACCATTTCAAAAATTAAATTAAAATTACGTCTGTCCTGCGGTTCCACTGCTTCTCTGCCGGTTGCCATTGCCAGCCGCCGCGCTGACATGCCTGATGCGCAGTGCCCGCCACAGTGCCCGCCACAGACGTCCTTCCCTTGCCGCGCGGCAGCGGCTGTTCTTCCGCTCAGCAGCCACCCCCGGACTTGGACACCCCGCGCAGCATCTGAGCGACTGTGTACCTTTGCTGTGCTGTGGTCCCATGCAGCGCGGCAGCGGCTGTGCGACTACATCAAGCGTGCGGAGTACACCACACTGTTTGACTTCCCAACCAAGGGAATCCTGCAGGTGCGCCTGTCAAGCCGTGGGTGCTGAGTGCTGGCCGCACGCTCCTAGTGCCTGCTGCTGCTGCCGCTGCTGCTGCTGCTGCAGCTGCTGCTGCTTCTGCTGCGGCACTGTGCATGTGTCCCAGCTCACAGCGCGTGAGTCCTTCCTCTGCACCTTGCATAGGACGCGTAGCACCCCTGATCTGCCCTCTGCCGGCTGTCAATCTAATCCATGCAGGAGGCTGTGAAGCACACGCAGTACGACCGGCTGAAAGATGGGCGGGGCAAGGCGCCCGGCCTGCTGGGCTGGTGGCCGGAGAAGGCCTGCACCTTTGTGGACAACCATGATACCGGGTCCTCGCAGCAGGTGGGGAGCTCTGTAGGGCAGCAGTTGAGCAGGGCGGTAGGGCTGGCCAGGGTGCCTTGGTGAATGTGGACAACCACGACACCGGGTCCACGCAGCAGGTGGGAGATCGGTGCAGAGTGCAGAGTGCGGAGTGCAGGGCTTGAAGGCTGGCCAGCTGGCCAGGGCGCCGCAGGACTGGCCGTTGCTCAGCAGAAAGCATGTCATGCTGGTTGCCCTGTTCCGTTCCCTGTGCTGGGCTCCATGCTCTCAAGCCACAACAGCGCGCCACCCATCGCCGCGCCTCAACCCTGCTGCGTTGCCTCCGCCCACGCTTTCCTGACCCGCAGCACTGGCCGTTCCCCAGCAAGCATGTCATGCTAGGCTACGCTTACATCCTCACACACCCGGGCATCCCCTGCCTGTTCTGGGAGCACCACTTTGGTGGGTTGGGGGCTGCGCACAGCGGCTGTGGGTGCGGTTGGGCTGGGCTGGGGGGTGAGAGTGCGATTGCTCTGTGTTGTATGTCGGTAGCCTCTCTTGACCTGGGTTGAATGCCGCCAGTAGAGAGGACATTAATATGCCGTCGCACTGGTGCGGCTGGAGCGTTTGGCATGTGTTGTGCGCACCCACAGCTCAATCAGTTGCCGTGCTGCACCCACGGTACCACATGCAGACTGGGGCCTGGGCCAAGAGATCGACAAGCTTGTGAGTGCCACAGCGCCTGCTCTGGAATCGTGCGCCTGCCCCTTTGCTTGCAAGGCTGCTGCCACGCGCTGCTGCTGCACACCCGCCTGCGGGCCCGGCACCCTCATGCAAGCCCTGGAGGGGGCAGCAGAGGGCGTGCCGCCTGCTCACCCGCTTGCACGGCATGCCTGTTGTGTGGCTTGCAGGGCACGTGTAGTTGCGTGTGCATCTGTCTTTGCCCAGCACTGGTTGGTGTCTGGCGCCGGCTCCATGCCGCTGAGCCCCGCCCCCGCCCCTCCACACCCACCCACCTGCCCTCGTCTGCCTGCCTGCCACCGCAGGTGTCGCTGCGGCAGCGGGCGGGCATCCAGGCCGACTCCAAGCTGGAGATCCTGGCTGCTGAGCACGACATGTATGTGGCCCGCATCAACGGCAACGTCACCGTCAAGCTGGGCCCGCGCTACGACATGGGCAACCTGGTACCCCCCAAGGAGGAGGGGTGGGCAATGGCAGCCTCTGGCAAGGACTTTGCGGTGTGGGAGAAGCAGTGAGCAGTGACGGCTGGAGCTGTGCAGCAGCAGGCGCGGCTGCGCCGAGCTGCTGCTTACTGCGCCCAGGCGCGGCGCAGCAGCGGCGCCTCTGCTGCGCTGCGCTGCGCCATGCACTGCGCCACACCCGGCATGCACTGCCCAGCAGGTGGCGCCAGGCGTGCACTCCGCCGTGGCCGCTTGAGGCCGCCAAGGTAACTAGTTAGCGTTGCTCAGCCGCCCATCCCGGGCTGCGCCCCGCTTGCTGTTGGTCTGCGGGGCGCGGTGCTGGGAACCCTGCCCCCCTTCCCCACCTCACAACGCACCCATTCGTTCCAGCTCACTATTTTTAGTGCAACCGTATCTATGCCTTTCCAGCGTTTTGCTCGCTACCCTCTGTGCCATTCCCCCGTCGGCGGTGCACACGAGTCGTCGGCGCCCTGCCCCTGCTGTGGTGTGTCATACCGTGTATCTCGCCCATCACTTTCCTCGTTTTCCCTTGTGCTGACACTCGCTGGACCACCTTCTGCGTCGCAATGCTGGTGCCCGGTTGCTGTACATCCGTGCTGCACCCCGCCGCCGATTTTGGAAGCACTGCCCATGCTGCGGTGCGCGCCGTTTTGTGATCGAGCACTTTGTCTGTACACCGCTTACTATTATGTGACCACCTGGCTGTAATGAAGGACTGCAGGGAGCGAGAGGGTAGCCCCAGCTGCCTTGCCCAGCTGCCAGGCCAGCAGATGCTGCGTGCATGGCGAGCCCGGCACGGCGAGACCCGGCGCACCGGATACAGGTGCACGCAGCTGCCAACAGCTGGGATCGGCCGTCCGCTTCTTCGAGTCCTTCGCACCACCCGGAGCCCCGCAAACCAGGTGGGCATGCACGCAGGGATCGCTGGCGCTCGAGGGGCGAGCGGGCCCTTAGCTGGCGGGCCGGGGGGCTTCGCCGGAGTGTCGGTCGCGCTCAAACAGCCGTGCAAGCGACTGGGTGGCGCGGGCATGCCTTGCAAGCCACCAACCCAGTTCAGTTGGCGGTAGCTGGTTCAAAGGCGCCCCCCTGCCGCCCCTCCCAGGCTCACCCACATCCTCTTTTGTGATCGAGGAGCGCTCCCCGCCATGCGGGCGTTCGCGCTGGCTGTCCTTGTGGCGGCGGCCGCCCTGCACGGCGCCGCCGCCCAGGAGAATGCCGACTCTGTGATGGATGTGCTGTCCTCCTCCACCCAGCTGTCCACCCTCAGCAAATACGTGCAGAAGGTGGGAGCACCGCCGGGGCTGCGGGGCTGGACTGTGCTGCCCGCTGGCTGGCCTGGCCAGCAGTGCCCCCGCAACCAGCCGCCCGCTTAAGTGCCGGTGCCGGCGGTGTGCCGCCCTTGGCCCGGCGTTGCGCTGCTTCTGCAACTGCAGCCAGCGGCGCAGCGGCATGTCCTGGCAGTTGTATGCGCATGGTTGCGGTGCCTGCCATGAGATACTCCTTGCCTGCCGGCAGCCGCCGCCGCCTTGATGACCTGCCATGCACCCACCTTGCGCCACCCCTGCCTTGCCTGGCCCCATCACCTGCCTTGTTCTGCCTGCGCAGTCTCCAGCGGCGAAGAAGCTGCTGGACGCAGCGGGCGGCTTCCAGGGCACCTTCTTTGCGCCCTCCAACTCGGTGAGGCCAAAGGGCATACCAATGGTGGCAGCCAGTGCATGCATCCTCCCGAAACGACGCCCGTGCACGCCCCGGGTTTGCACTGCACTGGCCCTACGGCAGGCATACTCAACAGCCCCAGGTGGTTCAGTGCGCGTGAGCACGTGCCGCCCCTGCGTTCCACTTTGCACCCTCGCCAGCAGGCCTGCTCCTCCCCTGGCCGACAGCCGGCCCAAACTGATGCTGTGTGTGTGCTGCTGCCTGCATCCAACCGTTGACATGCATTCACTGGTGTGCATCTCTGCAGGCTTTCTCTGCCCTGGGCGACAACCTGAGCGACAAGCAGCTGCAGGACATCCTGGTGCGCTTCTGTTGTGGTGCTTCTGTTTCCGCATCGGCTTGAGCTCGTGCGGTGGAGCTGCAATGGGACTTTTGAGCGGCGGCCTGCCCAGCTGCCGCGTGCCAGCCAGCGTGCTGCGCCTCACAGAGTGCGGCGTTGCCGCCGTGCACATGACGCACCCCGGCACCTCGCCCCTTCCCGTTGCAGCTGTACCACATTGTGCCCGGCCCGCCGGCGGCGTACAACAACCTGAACGATGGCCAGGTGTTCATCACCGCCCTCAAGCCCAAGACGATCACTGTGAGAGCCGCTGGCAGGGGTTGCAAACAGCTGCCCCAGAGATGGCCGCCGCCGTCCCAAATCCGCCTGCTTCATGCTGCCCCAGAGCTGCATGCAGGGACTGTCCACGGGTGCCCCCAGGCTGCGTTGCTGACGCAGCGCCTGCGCACCTGCTGCTGTGCCTGCGTGGCAGCGCAGGTCAGCATCCCATCCGTTCATCCCGCCCCTGCCCCTGCTTGGCTGCCACCCACCGCAGGCCAGGTACCAAGAGGGCCGGCTGAGCCTGTTTGATGAGGAGGGCAACTCCGCTCGCATCACCCAGGCTGACACCACCATCGGCCGCGCGCAATATGGCGGTGCGTGCCCGCCCTGCCTGCCCTGCGCCTGTAGAGTGGGGTGCAAGCTAACGCGGGCTTGGCCCCGGCGGGCGGCGGCATGGATACGTGTAGATGCAGCAGGCTCCGCAGGCTGGTGAAGCAGGCTTGGCTGAGCGTAGCCGGGCACGCTCTTCACCTCTGACGCTGCCTTTGTCTTTCCAACCAACCAACCAAACCGTTTCTATGCAGTGGTCCATGTGATTGACGAGGTGCTGCTGCCCTACAGCTTCCGCAGCGTGAGGGTCGCCGCTGCGCTGCTGCCCTGCCCTGCAGTGGCGTGCATGCACGCGCCCCGCCCTGCGCTGTGTACACTGCGCTGCGGTGCTTGCCTGCAAACGCGCGCACTGCACCAGCACAATCTGCCGCAGTGCCGAGCTGTGCGCCAGCCGTCCCTGCCTCACCCGCCGCCGTCCCCTGCCCTTCCCGCTCCAATGTGCAGGGCGGCGCTCGCCCTGACGGCAACTCCGACTCTGTGGATGCAGCAGATATTGCTGGCGACGCAACTGGCGAGCAGGGCGCTGCTGGCGAGAGCGCCATCGATGCGCTGATTGCCGCCAACCTGACCAGCCTGATGCAGCTGGCTGAGGTGCGTGTGGGTGCTCCGCCGCTGCCGACGACGCTGCGCAGCAGTGCGAAGCAGGCAGGCAGTTGCAGGCAGTAGGGAGGCGCCTGGCGCTGGTGCGGTGCTGCGCCCGTCCTGCCTGCAAGTCTACCAACAATGTCGCGCCCGTGCCGCCGCTGGCAAGCAGGCCGCCATGCATGCGCTCACATACACACACACACACACACACACCGCCCTGCCACCCCTGCCAACCAACCCTCAACAAAGCAGATCGCGGGCCTGACTGAGGAGCTGGGCCCTGGCTTTGCGGGCACTCTGTTTGCGCCCAGTGAGGAGGCTGTGGGGGCTCTGCTGGAGGAGCTGGGCGGTGTGGCGCTGGAGCCGGCGCTGGCGCGCGAAATCCTGGTGAGGCCACTCCCGCTCTCTCTGCTTCAGTTTGGTATGCTGGTTTGCTGGCTGCGCTCCGCTGTGCATCCTGGCGCCGCTCTGCATTTGCCATGCTTGAGCTGCTGGGATACCCCGTGAGCTGTGCACTTGGCGTTGCATCCATGGCCTGCTATCGGAAGTGTATGTGGCGGCCGCTGTCTGCGGTGCATGCCTGAGCCGGGCCCTTGCCAGTGTGCACCCCGCATGCTCGTTCTCAGCTGCCCAGCCAGCTGTGAGGCGCTGTGGATTGGCAGCAGCTCGGGCCGGCCGGGCGGCAGCACCGCACAGCACTGCTAGCCATGTCAGCCCGCAGCACCCAACCTGTGTGACTGCCCCCCGCCCTGCCTCGCCAGCTGTACCACATTGTGAACGACACCCTGAAGTCGGACCAGCTGTCGGGCGGCCAGCTGCTGACCACGGCTGGGGGCGGCATCATCACGGTGGGTGGCTCAGCTGGCTGTCCACTTTGTAGCAATTGAGTGAGGGAAGCCG
The DNA here is from genome assembly GCA_009928355.1 of Chlorella sp. CH2018. NCBI lineage: Eukaryota > Viridiplantae > Chlorophyta > Trebouxiophyceae > Chlorellales > Chlorellaceae > Chlorella > Chlorella sp. CH2018. Next base: position 20,027 of record VIYQ01001916.1, on the reverse strand, counting down.
AGACCAGAAGTGCACCTGACCCAGCCAGCCGTTTTAATGCATGCAATGCTGCTGTCACAAATGTCTGCTGTAGCTGCTGCTTGGCAAGCCATGCTGCTGTGCTCCCCCTTGCAGTTTGGTACCCCCAGCTTCACACGCTTCGTTCCCTGCCATGCGCACCGCAGCGCTGCTGCCCCTCCCGCCCTGCACCCCACCACTGCTTGCCAACCACTGCGTCCCTCCTGCCACCCACCCCATGCAGGCCATGCGTGAGGACGGCCTGCTGTACTTGCAAGACGCTGCTGGCCGCCCCGCCGCCCTCGTCACCGAGGCCGACCTGCCGGCCGCCGGCGGGGTGGTGCACGTGATCGATTCGGTGCTGCTGCCCCGCAAGCTGGCCGCAGCGACCGAGGTGCCGCCTGCACAGCCTGCGGCGCCTAGCGGTGCGGCGGGCCGTGTGGCTGGCGTTGCGGCGGCGCTGCTGGCGGCGCTGCTGGCGGCGGCGATCGCATGAGCGGGCGGGCCTGCAGCTGCCGTGCAAGCCGGCAGCTGGCCCCAACCGACATGCAGCCGACTTGCAGCAACCCCGCTGCACATGCATCGTGTCAAGTAATGCTTTGAGCATGCCATGTGACAAGTGCAGCTGCTGCCAATGCAAGCATAAGTGAAGCGTGCATGTGCCCATTCGAATGGCATCGGCGCCGCACCTTTGGCGGCATGCTAGTGCCCTGTGGTGGCATGCCAACAAGTAATGCAAGCGTGCAAGCATCACACACCACCAGGCTGCATACTTCGGGAGCGTTGCTGCATGCAGTTTGAGCAGCAGCCACGGCAACGGTGGGGTGTGGGCAGGCGGCGGCAGGCGGCAGGGTGAGAGCCCGGCGGCGGTGGTGCGGAGGGCCTGCCACAGGCCCGGCCGCACCTGAGACGAACTAACCGTGCAACCAAACGATGCAGGCCCGGCGCCGCCCCCTAGCGCCCGCCAGGTCCTGCAGGCAGCAGCAGCCGGCGGTTGACGGCGGGCTGTCGCGGGCCGCTGCTCCCTCTGGCGGCCTCCCCGCGCCGCCCCGCCGCGCTGCCCCGCTCCGCCGCAACTGTCTACGCGGTGTGCGAGCAGTTGGGGCGGCCCGATCACGCGCATGGGGGCGGTTGGCCGCGTCACAGCAGTTGGCAGCAGGGACCCAGGCACAGCACAGCAGCATGGGGGTTCAAAACCGGCTGTCCCGCCCTCCCCGCCCCGTCTTTCACTCCTTTGCTCCCTGGCTGGACGCTGTCGGTGACAGGTGAGGCTGCCAGCCACCCCAGCCCGCCCCGCCAGGCCTTGCAACTACCAACCGCTCTGAGCACGGCGGCCGCTCCGCGCGCTGCGCCGCCCCGATCAGCCCCGCTCCAGCCCCCAGCATCACTTGCAAGCCTGTTGCGCGCCGCGGCGGGGCCCCGCGCGGCCCCCAGCGGCGCTCGGGCCGCCTGCTGTTGTTACCTGCCACCCTCCCCCAACTCAACTTTCCCGCGGCCCCCGCCCCTCGTCGCCCCCCGCAGGCACCTAATACACCATGGCCAGCTTCAAGCTCTTCGCCGTGATGGCCATCCTGGCCCTGGCCGGCTCCGCCGCCGCCGCCCGCAAGCGGGTGACCAAGAAGGATGTGGGCTTCCCCTCCGTGGCCGACGCCCTGATCGCCGGCAACTACACCGCGCTGCTGGACGCTGTGCAGGTGAGGCGCGGGCCGTTGTCGCCACGCCGCCGCTTGAAACTCGGCGTCGCCCGCCGCTCAGCGGGCAGCTGTCCTCGCCCGCATGTCTGCACCCAGCAGCTCACTGGTTGCTGGCAGCTGCTTCAGCTTTGCCAGTGCCTGCCTGCTGTTGCAGTGGCCATGGCAAGTTTGATGTCCAGGCGGGGTCGTCAGCCACGCATGCTGCCTTGCGTCAACCCCCCTTTCAAACCCTCTTCACTCAATACCTGTCCACCATCGCCTTCCCTCCTTGCAGCTTGCTGACCTGACTGACCTGTTCGGCCCTGAGTTTGAGGGCACCGTGCTGGCCCCCGTGAACAAGGCCTTCGACCAGCTGATTGAGGAGGTTACTCCCCTTGGCCTGGAGGGTGCTCTGGAGGACCCTGCCATTGTTGCCCAGGTCCTGGTGAGTTGTCAACAACCTGCCTGGTTGATGGCACTGCATTGCAAGCCATTTGATTGAGAGCTGGTTGATTGAGGAGGGCTTGGTACAGCCGTGATGGGTGTACCGCTTGCACTACACTTAACTCCATTTTAATTCAAACCTCCTCAACATAAGTCTACCCCTCTGCCCCTCGTGCTGCAGGCTTACCACGTGATCAACGGCACCGCAATCAAGGCTGCTGACCTTGTGGACGGCGCTGAGGTGCAGACCCTGGCTGGCGTGCCCCTGACCGTCCAGCTGGTTGACGGCAAGGCTTACTTCGTGGACGTGAACGGCCGCCGCGCTCTGGTGAGCACACTGGGTGTTGTTGAATTGGTGTGGTGAATCGGTTACACCTTTATGGTGATTGCCTTGGGTTGGCATGCTGTCAGTGCTTGTCAGTGTACTTGCCGCCGCTGCTCAACTCTTCTGACCAGCATGCTCCCCCACCCCTCTGCCTGCAGGTTGGCAAGCCCGACATCGCTGCCGGCAACGCCATTGTGCACGCCATCAACCGTGTGCTGCTGCCCGTGCCCCTCCCCGGCGCCGGCGCCAACTCCACTGAGACCGCTGAGACCACCCCCGAGGGCACTGAGACCACCGCCCCCGAGGGCACTGAGGTGGCTGCCCCCACCGGCGCTGCATCTGGCCTGATGGCCTCTGCTGCCGCTGTGGCCGCTTCCCTGGTGGCCGCCGCCTTCCTGGCGTAAGCAGCCTGAGTTGTATTTCTCACCTCACCCCTTTACTTGCTCTGACTTGTGCGACTGTGCCGGCGGCCCCACGGCTGCCGGCCGACCAAGACAGCAATGCCTTGCGTGCACACCCCCGTACTGGCTGACTTTCGCTTTGCATTTTTACGGCAGGCGGCTCTCCTCTAGGTAGCTCCCTCACTCAGAATTCCTTCGGATGTAGGCAGCTCATTGACATGCTGTGCATCGGTGCCCCCAGTGTAACCGCCGCGCAGTTCAATGTTGATCAGAGGAGGCTGGGAAGTGAAGACTTGTGGTGCCTTGTGGTGCTGCATGTGGGTTGGCCGCTCATCACCTTTAGCAAGGTGGGGTCAGCCATGTTAATGCTTGCTTGGTTCCTTGGTCACAGCCTTAACATGCAAGGGCAGCCGCCCTGGTAGCGTGAGGAGCAAGAGTAACTGTTACATCATTGTAGATCAGTGAGGATAGCTCCAGCTATCTCCGGCCCAGCCCGCTGACTTGACACAGGGGCGGTAGCACTGCTACAGCTGCATGTGGCCGAGAGGCCAAGGGCTAGGAGGGTTGTGAGCACAGGATCGCCCCGCCGCACAGGACCGCGCACAGTCAGGGGCTGAGGTGGCTTACAGGTGCAAGTGCCAAGCACAGCTAGCGTACAGCGCTGTGCAGCAGTGGAGTGTGGCACGTGGGAGGCTGCCCGTAATGCCCCTACCTGCTGCGCCCAGCCCCATGTAAACACGCAAGTACAGCTTGGGATGGCCGCATCCCGCCCCATGCACCTGCCGCTGCCCCCCGCAGCAGACTGGCGACACCCATGCACCCCCCATCGCCAGCATGTCAATCTTCAGCATGGACAGCAAGACAGCAGCTTCACAGCTGTGGGCAGACCAGCACTGCTGCGGCGTGGTGCAACACAACATTGATTGGTAACATATATCAATTCCGAACCCGACAAATGAATGGCAGCGCCTGTGCAACCGAATGCGAAACAGAATAACAAGAAACAAAGCATTGCATCCCTACAGTGCACGCAGCCGCTCCACCGCCTGCTGCGCTGTGGGCCGGCGGGCCGGGTCCTGCTGCAAGCAGTCACCAATCAGCTTGGACAGCCCCTGCGGCGGCAGGGCAGGGCAGAAAGGGGCAGCTGTTGGTGGCTGCCTGGCGGCCAGGTGATCACTGCCGCACAGCTGCACACAGCATCCAGGCGCTGGCTCAGCCAGTGGCAGCCGCCTTGCCTCAGGACAGTTGTCGGAGGGCGGCGGCGGCGACACAAAGCCGCGGTGAGGCACCTCCTGGGTGGCCAGCTCCCACAGCACCTGCGCAGGGGCGGGGCGGGGCATGGTGGGCGGCAAGGAGACACAGGTCGGCGCAGCCAGCACGCACGCAGCACGCAGCAGGCCATGCGCCAGGAGCCCGCCTTGCCCCTCTGCCCCTAACACTGCCTGCACTCGGCTGTGCACCCTCCTGCCTCACCACCCCCAGCGAGTAGATGTCGATCTTGTTGGTGCAGGGCACCGCCAGCAGCAGCTCGGGAGCTGCCCACGCCAGGGTGCCGCCAAACATGCTGCTGCCGGCTGCATGGCAGGGGTGGGGTGGGGGAGCACGCATCTGGAAAGGCGGCAGCGGCAGCAGCGGCAGCAGCAATGCCGCATAACCGGTGCGCAACTACCCCGTGTTAAGGAGGCAGCAGCGGCGGCGGCAGCGCCGCCAGCGGCAGCAGCGGCAGCAGCGGCGGCGGCAGCAGCAGCAGCGGCGGCAGCAGCAGGCTTTTGTGACCGGAGAAGTGACGTGTACACCGCAACCACAGCGCCCAGCGCTCACCCGACAGGAATGTGGACGAATGCAGCGCTGCGGCGCCCACATCCGCCACCTTTGCGCGCCAGTCCCGCGTGAGCAGCACGTTTTTGGACTTGAGGTCCCTTCAGGGAAGGGCATAGAGGGTGGGCGGCGTGGCATAGTGTGGGCACGGGAGCAGGCGCAAGAGGGGGCGGGCAGCATGCCTACCTGCAACTGTGCGGCTGCGCCAGGGTGGTGCACCAGCCACCCCACCCGTCCTGGTCCACCCCGCTTTGCCCCGCCCGGAGACCCCATCCCACCTGTGCATCACGTTGTTGGAATGCAGGTACGCAACTCCGGCGGCAATGTCCACCGCCACCTGCTTGCCGTGCCGCCGCCAGCTCAGCTCCCCAGCCGCTTCGCCCGACAGCGCAGCGCGCAGGTCGCCGCCCTGGCGTGCAGGGCCAGGCGGCAGTGGTCAGTGGCGGAGCAGGGGTGGTGCCAGCAGGCGGCCGGTTCTCAGGATGTCTGAGCGCATCCCCTCAGCACCCGCCACGACCGCCAGGCCGCGGTACAGCCCGCAGGCCTGAACCATAGGTCTGCTCCATAGGCCGGCCTCACCTCCAGCAGTTCCATCACCACAACCAGCTGCTGGCCGACCACGCACGCGCCGTGCAGCGTGACCACCTACAGGGGGGAGGCCAGGAGCAGAGAGGGGCATGGCAGGAGGGCAGCGCGCAAGGGATGCCAGCCTGGTGGCCGCCACAGGGATAAATGATAGCACTGCAGCAGCCCTGTGCCCCCGGGCAGTTGGAGCAGAGCGCCAGCTGCTGTCACCGCCTCGCTGACCTGGGGGCTGTCGGCCAGCCGCTGCATCATGGACGCCTCCTTGAGGAAGGAATTGATATCGCCTGCACGCACAGCGAAGCAGCAAAAGGCAGCGCCTCGGGTGGCTAGTGACGCGCCCCGCACTTCCGGCCCAGCATGTGGCACGGGCACATGGCATGTCACCTGCCCAGCCGCGGCTCCAACCATTGCTGCCAGGGCGGCCTCACCTGCATCCATCACTTTCACCGCCACGGGTGAGGACAGGGGCTGGGTGGAAGGGGGCGCATGCGGCGCAATGCCATTTGCCGAATGCTCGCTGCTGGTTGGGGCAGCTCCGTCGCCTGCCCCAGCCGACACGGCTGCGCTGCTGACCGTCGTCGTGCTGCTGCTGTTGGTTTCGGAGCGCAGCCATCCACGGTACACGTGGCCTGCTCCAGCGGGGTGGGATGTGGTGGGAATGGGGATGGGGTGGGGGTTGGAGAGGTCTCCAATGCACTGCTAAAAAAACTGCTATGAAGGCGAGCGGCTCTTGCCCCGCCACAGCACAACTCACGCTCCTCACACCCGCAGCAGCTCCCGCCCCGCCCCACGCTCACCGTAGCTGCCGCGGCCTAGCAGCACCAGCTGGCCATCCGCTGTTTGCTCGAGCACCAGGCGCGAGGGTGAGATGAGCCAGCTGGGCTGCTGCCTCTCCAGCTCTCCTAACTTAGCCGACAGGCTAGCCTCATCCTTCGGCTTGCCGCCGCTGCCGTTGCCGCTGCCGCTGGCCGCCAGCAGTGCGGCTGCAGCATCGAGCGGCAGTGTGCGCCCGCTGCCAGAGATAGACGGGGTCAGGCTGGAAGCACCGCTGCCCAAGGACACCACCCGCTTCTTGGGGCCACCTGCAAATGGATTGAAGGGCATCTGCGGGAAAGGGGGAGGGGCAGGTGGTGGCAGTAGCACGCCAAGAGGTGGGGGCTGTAGCCTGTGCCCTAACAGAGGTCCAAAGAAGCACATGTATGGCTTGCCCAAAGAGGAGGCACCGCCCGCTACCGGCCAGTGCTGCGCCAGCAGAGCCCCTCACCGGCGGCGCTGAATCAAAGGAGAACTTGGCGTTGCTGCTCTTGCCGGACCGAGCATCCCACTGCCCTTGCTCGAAATCTGCGGCACTCTGCTGCTGGCGCCGCCGGCGCGCGAACCAGGCCGCGCCCACAAGTGCCACTGCAGCAGCGGAGGGGGAGGGCGGGCAAGAGCCGTGGGCGTGGCACGAGTGCACAGCAAACCGCGCAGCCCGCCTCTGCTTGGATGGATGCACTGCTGCGTGCTGCACCAGCAGTGCCGTAGGGCGCTGCGCATTGGGCATTGGGGCTCGCCAGTGCATTGGCGCCATGTGCACTCACGTGCGACTGCCGCCACACCGCCCACCACGCCGCCCACAATGGCTCCTGTGTTTGTGCCGCCACTGGAGCTTGCCTCCTCTTGCCCAGGGCAGGGGGGCAGCTCCGTCACAGGCTTGATCTGCACAGGGGCGACCTTGAAGACAGCCGTTAGTGCCACAAGGCGTGGCTGCTGGCCCCACATGCATGCGGGACCCACAGCGCTGTCTGGCGTGTTGAACAAACATTACAATTGCCAGGCTAGGGCGGCACACTGGCCTGGGTGTAGTCCTTTGAGGAGGCAACCACTGTTGGAGCCGTGGGCACCTGCGTGCAAAGGCGGCCAGTGGCATGAGACCTCAGAATCAGGCCAAGCCACTGCACCTCAGCAAGCTTGCAACTGCAGCACCCACCGCAGCGCAGCACCCACCTTGCCGCACAGGTCTGCGTTGCCGGGAAAGATGGCCAGCTGGACGCGAGGATAATCGGGCCAGGAGGGAAGCGGTCCTGCGCGGCAGAACAGTGGCCACCGCCCATGGGTGTGCAGCGGCGGTGCTGGTTGAGCCACACCGTCGCATGGGCGGTGCGACTGCAGCCTGATGCCACAGCACGCACGCTCTGGTGCTCACGGTGCACGCCGCAGCGAGCGTGCTTGCATTGGTTAACGGCAGCACCCACCCGACAAGTTGTTGTCCGCCACATTCACGCCCATGTACTGATAATCACCAAACTCCATGGCGGTAGGGATTGAGCCCGTGAGCTGGTTGCGCGACAAATCCTGTGGGAGTGGATGGATGCATGGGGGCGGCAAGGCATGGGGGCAGCAAGGCATGGGGCAGCAGAGATGGGGCGAGGGCCGCTCAAACAGACAGGGCAGGGGCAGGGCAGGACAGGGCACCTGGTGTGAAGCGGCACATGCATGGCCACGCCCCCTGCATCAGCTCCGCCCGCCCCAGTGCAGCAGCTCACCAATAGTTGGAGGTTGGGGAGCACGGAGAAGGAGCTGGGGATGGTGCCGGTGAAGCTGTTGTTCTGCACAGCAGGAATGCCCCGCAGCGCGCGCTGTTCGAGCCAGCCTGGGAATCGCCCGGTGCCCAAAGGGACGTGCGTTGCAGCGTGGGTACGGCAGCTGGCATGCACCAGCCCGCTCGGCCCAACTCCAAGCGCACCGTCAGCACAAGGCCAGTCGTGTTGAAGGGCAGGGGCCAGCCCTCGGGCAGCTGCCCGCTGAGGCGGCAGCGTTCCATGTTGAAAAATTTCAAAGAGTCGGGCAGCAGCCAGTCGCGGCTGAGCGTCCCGCCCAAGGACGTGCCGGGCATAAAGAGAGTGGTCAGAGCTGTGAGGGAGGGCCATGAGGGCGGGGCACAGGGAGGCTCAGCAGGGCTGCACTTGCATGGCTGCAGCGGCGCTGCCCCGCCTGCACCACGCCCTCCAACCGAGCAGACATGCATCGCAGGGCCCGCTCACTGTCGGGCAGGCGCCAGCCCGGCGGGATGGGGCCCGTCACATTCGCGTTCTCTGCAAAATACAGCTCCTTCAGCCGGCTGGGCAGCACCCAGCCGTCGGGCTGCGGCGCCGTGCCCACCAGGCCCAGCCCCACCAGCTCCCTGCAGGTGTGCATGTAGTATGGATCGTTGCAACTGGCAGCAGGGGCGGCGACAATGAGAGACATGCGGGACCGCAGCAGGCAGCATGCGCAGCAGGCAGCATGCACAGCAGGCGGCATGCGCAGCAGCACCCGCATGCTCTTGCTGCCCCCGCCCAATCGCAGCAGCAGCAGCGGCAGGCCAGCACAGCGAGGCGGGCGGCCCACGCACAGGGTGGCGACGTGCCGTGCGATGTTGCATGACACGCCCGTCCATGCGCACACATCGGTGCCCCGCTTCCAGGAGGGCAGCACCGCGTCACCGTTGGTAAAGCTGGCCTTGAACGCGAGCAGCGCCTCTTCGTCGGTCATGCCGGTGTCTGCGGCGGCGGCGGCGCCCAGCGGCCGCAGCGCCAGCACGAGGCTCGCCAGAGCGAGGGCTGCCAGGGCAACGGCGCGGGGCCGTGCCGCCATGGCTAGTGTCAAGTGTAACACTCTGCTGGCTGGGTTTAAGGGAATGGCCAGGAAAAGTGGCAAGGTGATGGGGAGTAGCGGCGGTGGTCCAGCGGCGGCAGCGGCGGCAGTGGCGGCAGGTTGAGCAAGCGGCAAGCGGCCCGCCTTCCCACCGCCCCGCGCTCTGTTGCTCACAGGCTCGCCGCAGCTTGCGACGGCAGCAGAGGGGAGGCCGGTCGGCGCTCTCAGCCGCTCGTCACTGCTGCGCCCGGTGGCCTTGCTTGTTGGCTAGAGCGCGCCGAGCCCAGTCCCTGTGTGCCGGGCGTACCGGGCTGCGCGCGGGCCTGATAAGACGGGACGTGCGCTCGTTGCGAGCAGGCCGCGCTATCGGGAGCTGGTGTGCTGGATATCAGCACACGTCACACGAGGCCACGCCGACCACTGCAAAGCGCACCTGGTAGCAGTTGCCGCGGCGGGCGCAGCGCCGCCGTGACTGCCACCCCGCCGTGACTGCCCGGCATTTAAAGTGGGGTGGGCTCTGGCTGTGGTCTCATGTGGTACCCAGGTGTAAAATACATCTACATACCTGCCGTGCTGTGCACATTGCTCATACGTGCCCCCTTAACCCATGTCGGCGGGCAGGAGCAGTGCACCTGCTCGATCAAGTGCTGCTGACCGAGCCACCAGTCAGCCCATGCCTTGCAGACATACTGGCTGCTGGGCGCTGCTGGGCCGGCCTGCGGCATGGCCATTTGCACTAACAAAATCAACAAGTGTGTGCGCATGGTGTGCCATGCAGCGTTGGGTGGCCTGTGCACATCACATTACAACGTAACAGCAATACATAAGCTGGTCAAATGCTGCAGCACCTCAATACATATGAATCAACTCGGCATGGGGGACAGGGTAGTTTCCAAACAAAGTAAGTACCAAAGGGTGCTTAGATAGGAGGGAGTGGGCAGGGATGTCGTGGGGTGCAAGAATCAAGTGCCTGCTAGTGCCACTCAAGCAATGCCAACCAGCTTTGCGGCATCAGCCGCCGCCTTCTCGCCACTCCGGATGCCGCCATCAATGTAGCCAGCCCACCGCTCCGCCACCTCAGTGCCCGCCCACAGCAGGCGGCCGTCCCACAGCGCAGGGCGCAGCGTCTTGCCAAACTGCGCACAGGGGTGGCGGGGTGAAGCCGCGCCCGGCATTAGTGCCATGCGTGCAGGCACAGGGGATGGTTATCCATGCAGGGCAGCCGCCGCTGCGGCCTCTCGGCGGGCTCTCACATTGGTCCAAGTGCCGGGGGTGAGCATGAACACCGAGCCGCCTGCCCACGGGTCTGCGGGCCAGTGCCCCTCATCGTATCCAATGGCTTCGCTCTCAGCCTGGGGGCGGAGAGGGAGGAGGGGAGGTGGGTTGTTGGCGCCAGCCAAATTTAGACAGCCAGGCCAGCCAGGAAGGGCCACAGCGCCGCTGCGGCAGACAGTTACCGCCCTCCAGCGCTCACAACGGGCACACCAGCCCGGCGGCACGGCTGCGGCTCCCGCCCCACATACCTTGGCGCCGTACACAGCCGCCAGGTCGCGCAGCACAACCTCCCTGCGCTGCTCCTTGGTGGCTGCGCCGTACTTGGCAGCGGCATCTCCCACAATGAAGGACACCAGCATGCCGGGGGAGCCCGCCCGCGGGTTGGAGCAGTCCACAACAAAGCCAACAAGCGACTCTGTCCCCATGGCCTGTGCGCTGCCTGTGCAGGGCGCGGGGGATGGGGCACGGCGGCGGCCAGCAACGATCAGCCCGGGAAGGCGGTAGCAAGGGCAGGGCTGGCTGGGTATTGGGCCAGGTCAGGCACTGGTGGCTACTCACCTGTCAGGTTCTGCTCGCGCCACCAAGGGGTGGAGTAGCTCACAAGCACCTTGATGGCGTTGTGCTGCGGCATGTGGGCGCCCGGGCGGGGGCAGCAGGTGAGCGCGGCGCAAGGGCAGGCAGGCAGGCCTGCAGATGCGCAGGCAGGAGCGGCACCAGCGCACACGCCAGCGCCGGTAAAAGCCCACCGAGCCGCGCAGTGCTGCGTGCGGCCGCCTTGCAGAATCTGATTTAAGTGGCCACCTGGGTCCCCAGCAGCGGATATGTGTGAGCACCCACCAGCGGCGCGTTCATGGTCAGCTGGCTGCGCAGGGGGTCCATGGCCGGCTCATACTGGATGCGCCCCGCCAGGTGCGGCGGCGTGGCCACGATCACGGCGCGCGCCTCGTACTCGCCCTCCAGGGTGGTGGCAACCACACCATCAGGGGTACGGGCCAGCTTGATGACCGGCTCGCTCAGGCGCACAGCATCCTCGGGCAGAGCGGCGGTGAGCAGCTCCGCCAGCTGCCCGGCAGCGCCGTCCAGCAGGTAGCCCTGTGGTGCAGAGCAGTGGGAGGCCACGCTAGTGGGAGGCAGCGCTGCTGGCGTTGGAGGGTGAGGCAAGCAGGTGGATCCCGGCAGTGCAAGCTGGAGTGGGGTGCAGCTCCAGGCGGCTCCCAGCCTGTGGTTTGCGGCCACATCGGCCACAAGGCAGGCGGGTCGCAGGCATGGACCGGCAGGCAGGTTGCAGGCATGGCCTGTGCCAACTCCACCAGCAGCAGCAGCCAGGAGCAGGCATGGCAGGCCCGGTGTGTGCCGCACCTGCGGGTTCTCGGTCTCAGGGGAGATGCGCTTGTGCCAGGCGTAGTGCAGGATGCTGGTGGTGTTGGGCTCCACGCGGGAACGCGCCGCCTGCGTGCGGCGGGGCATGAGGTGGGCGGCGGCGCTGTGGGCGCTGTGGTCCGCAGGAAGCGGCTGCCGCGCCGCGGGGCAGCCATGCGGCCGGCCACAGCTGCCTGGGGCATATGCATGCATGCTGCCTGTGGTCCCGGCCCCCTCTTCGCACCTGGGCCACCCAGTACGCGCCAAAGGGCGTCTTTGCATTGGCCAGGATCCACTGGATCATGGTGGTGGTGTCCAGCTCGGTGGCGTTGGGGTGTGCCCATGGCGCCGCGGGGTCGATGCCGGCGGCAATCTCCTCAACTTTCTCCATCAGCTGCGTACAGGCGGGAGTGGGCGCAGGGGAGCCAAGGGTGGTGGTCCCAGTGTTTCCTGGGACCAGAACAGAGTGGCTGCAGCTCTACGTGTGGGCATGCCTGGCGCTGGCGCGGCTCGGTGCCATGAGCCACACCGGCAGCGCCCTCTGGCTTTGGCCCCTCAGGCCCAGGATGGGGAGGAGGCCTCGGGCTGCTGCTGGCAGCCTTTCCCTGCGCTGCCCAGTGCTCTACACTCAACCCAGCCCCCAGCCCCATCCCCACCTGCTCATAGTCCGCCACCTCCTCATCGCTGGCATCCTGCTCCCGGCCGTACCGCCACTGGATCGGCTTGCCCGGCGGCGAGGGGGTGGGGAACTTGGCCACGCCAAACTCGTCCATCAGGGCAAGAAAGCGGTCCTGCAGGTGGGCGCGCTGGGGATGCAAGCTGGGGATGCCACAGCAACAGGGGCACAAGCACTGCTCCAGCTCAGGTTGAAGGCTGCAGCGGCTGCAGCCTTGCAGGCGTGGGTTAGGTAGGCGCTGCGACGTTCCATTGCCAGGGCACCTACCTGCGTGTCTCCGACCCACTGTCCGCCGATGTCAATCCAGGCACTGTTGTTGCCAGAGCCCACCGTTGCACGCAGCAGGCGGCCGCCGGTGCGGTCGCGTGCCTCCAGCACCAGCACATTCAGCCCCTGCTGGTGCAGCTGGTGCGCCGCCGTCAGGCCGCTGATGCCTGCAGCATGTGGCACGTGGCATGGAACTTGATAAGGCACCCAGGCAGGGTCCTGAGCAGGGCCAGGGGCCTCGCTACCTGCATCAGCGCTGCACCAGCGCTGCACCCGCCCCTCGCGACGGTCCCACCCACCAGCGCCGACGACGATGACATCCACCGTGTCGGTGGCATTTGCAGCCGCAGCATGTGCGCCCCGCAGCGCCTGTACGGCATGAAGCGCAGCGTGAGGCGTGTGATGGGGCAGCTGGGGTGAGCAGCAGGGCTCACAGTGTGTGACCCCTTGGGTGGGCGTGGGCGGGCCAGGCCTAAGTAGTCCTGTGGCGCCCGCCGGCGGCGGGGCTCCCAAGCTGCCAATTGCGCGGCCGCACGCCAATTTCACACCCGGTCACTGCACCTCACCCAGCCGGCCCAGCGGGCCATCCCCAGGCTCACCACAGCGAGGGCGGCGAGGAGCAGCAGACTGGACGCACGCCCGGGCGCCATGTTGGGGTGCCGGAGTGATGGCTGGGTTGGATTGAATAGAAGACGGGCGGCGGGAGCTCCCCAAGAGGGCGCGGCGCCACGATCCGCCAGCTGGCCGCCGGCCGAGGCGACGTGCCTCCCCAGGATCTCAGAAACAGCTGGCAGGGACGCGGCACGGCGGCACCAGGCCAGCTGGAGGGCCGCCAGGCGGGCTGCAGCGCTGGAGCAGCGGGGCGCCGGGACCATCCCGCCGACGGCGGCCGCCCCTTCGGCAGCCTGCAGGTGCTGAGTGAAATCAAGGTCTGCAGGCGGAGAATAAGTTCAGCACACCTTCTTGATTGATTTTCTTTACTGTGTGCTGTATGTGGGCACCAGGCGCGTTAAACGTGCCTGCTCTGCTGTGTGCTTCCCTGACACGTGCCCTCCCCTTGACCCCTGCAGGCGCACGGGGACAGCTGTCCCGCACCACGGCGCAGCCGCACCCGACACCCCAGCGGGCAGCGCAGTGGTGCACCTGCTGGGATGTTGGGTGCGGCTGCCTGAGCCACCCAGCCCATGGCTTGCCGCCACACTGGCTGGACTGCCATTCTGTGGCGCACCATCACACACCACCGTCTCGCTGACCTCAACGCAGCACTCTCGTTTCACAGCTCTGAACGGCACGCAGTAATGTACACGAGGGAATGTAGATGGCAATGGCACGTCCTAAGGCGCCCAGCAGCATTGCTGTTGAAGCTCCATCATGCCGTGTGGGCTGGCAGCAGTGGTGGCTGCACCCCGCCCAGCTGCATTTCCTGCTAGAGCTGCACCACGCCGCTCGACACGGGGTTGAGCAGCAGGCGCATGCGCTTCGTGCGCCGGCTGACGGCGGTGGACAGGATGCAGAAGCTGGTGTACCACAGCGCAAACCAAAAGGTCACTTGCGTGAGCTCCGCACATGCCTCTCGATCGTCGGTGCCGCGACACCTGCGCGGCAGGGCGTGGAGGGGTGCCATGGAGGGAGAGGACGGGCAGTTGAAGGCAGCAGCTCGAGGGTGAAGTTGTGAGTGGCAGCGAGGCAGAAACAGACAGCTGAGCTGCCGCCGCTCGCCAGAACGACGAACAGGCAAACAGGCAGCAGCCCAGCCAGCGGCGCAGGCAGAAAGCAGGGCGCATCCAGAAGCGCAATGCCACACGAGCCGCCACTCACGTTGCCGAGAGGCCAAAGGCTATGAGGGTGGCGATCACCGCCACCACGCCGCACAGGCTGGCCGATACGATTGCTAGCGTGTGGATCTGCAGCCAAGGGCGGCAAGAGCGGGCAGTTGTATGTTGGGCTGCCTTGCAGGTGCGGGTGCCAAGCACAACAATACGGCAGTCGAGTGCAACATGGGAGGCATGTGGGCTTGCCGTGCATGGCCCGTTCTGCTGTGCCCAGCCCAAGCAGCAAAGCTGAATGAGATGGCCGGCACCCGTCCCAGGCACCTGCCGCCGCCACTCTGCAACGTGCTGGCAGCACCCACGTCCTTCCGCACATCCCTGCTGCCCAGCATGCCAGCCTGCCCTCTGTACAGCCCAGAGAACTGGCGCGGCCAGCACCCACCCTGTTCACGCTGGCTGCTAGGTTGCCGGGCCCGCCGGGACGGCAGTGCGGGAAGCGGTGGGTGCAGGCTCCCAGCACCGCGCAGGCGGCGCCCACGATCGCAAACGTGCTGCATGAGCAGGGGGAAAGGGCATGGGGCATGGGTGAGGTGGGTGCAGGGTGTTGAGCAGCGGGTGCAGGCAGAGCGCAACAGATTGACTGGCGCCGCCTGGCCTGCCCCTGTGCCGCTGCTCAACTGCGCTGGGCTCCCATCTGCAATTCCAGACTGCAGCAAGCAGCCAGTCTGCTCCTCACTTGGCTGTGAGCAGGGAGAGCAGGAGCGTGGCGGCGGCGCAGCCCAGCCACACGCTCATCAGCACCGCCGCTCGGTCCCACTCCTCAGCCGCGCTGGGCGGCAGCTGCTGCAGGGGCAGCCCCGCGTTGAACTGCGTGGCAAACTGCTGGTGCTGCGGGGCCAGGGGCACGCCCAGCGCGGGCGCCGCGCCCAGGCCGGCGGCGGCGGGTAGCGGGCGCGGCGCAGCTGCGGGTGCTGCCGCAGGCGCCCCAGCGGCAGCTTGCACTGTGAAGGTTGGCGGCGACGCATGCTGGTTGAAGGGGGCTGCACCTGCAAGCAGAGCGAGTGCCGAGGATGCGTTGCCAGGTGAGGCGGCGGTCGGGCGGCAGTGACCGGCGGCAGTGGCAGCAGGCGGCACCGCCGCGGCAGCTGGTGGGCCAGCAGCGCCTGGCTCGCCTGGCTCGCCTCCCGGCAGCTCCTCGTAGCCTGGAGGCCCCGACATGGCGGGCCGGGGCGCTGTTCGGGCGCAGGAGGCGCGCGCGGCGGGCAGGGGCAGGTCCACGAGCGGTGGCGGCGCAATCGGTGCTGCTAGGACGGGAGGCCGACACGATCGCAGCATGCACAAGGGCATCAGGCTGCCTGTTTCGTCGCCCAGCTGGCCCGTCGCCCCATGCAACCTCGGGACGCACGGGCGCAGCCCATTTGCCGCTGACGGCGCTACCAGTGATCTGCCGCACCGCCCAGCGCGATCGCCAGCGCCCCCGGCCCCCGACCTTGCCGCGCCTATGCAACGCGCCCAGCGGGGCTCCCAGTGACTTGGCTGCACCGCACAAACGGCACCGCAGCCGTCCCGCAGCACCGGCAGCGGTTCAAGGCACGCCGGCGGCGCCGGGGCATCTGCAGCACCTGGCGGCGTATGCAGTTCGACCTGCTGGACCGCCCAGCGCCCGGGGCAGGGGCCCTGGTGATCGGTGGCGGCGCCAGGAGGGCCCATGCGGCAGGTGCGCGCTTGTGGCTAGCCGCCCCTGGCCCTTGTTCCACCTGCAGGCGCTGGGATGCGTGCTGCCGCCCTGTGCAAGCGGTCCAGCCACATGCCTCTGGCCGGATGCGCTGCACCGCCACCGCTGCAGGCCGCCGCGCTAACGCCGCCGACGCAACTCTGCTTCCGCTTGACCGCAGGCCCGTCTGCCCAGGCCAGGCCCGCGCCCTGTGCCAGCATCACGGCCGGTGCCGTGCTGCCTGCAGCGGCAGCCGTGGCGGCAACGCCCGCGCAGCTGCCGCCCCTGGCTGGCCTGGCCCATGATGTGCAGCAGGCGATTGTGATGGCCGCCGCCGCGGCGCGCGGCACGGTGCTCGTGTCGCGCGGCACTGCAGCCCCACTGCGCCGCCGCCGCCGCGTCAAGCCTGCCAACAAGCCGGCCAGCAGCAGTGTCGAGAGCAGCGCCCCAACAAAAGCAGCCCTCGCCCCAACTGCCACGCCGGCGGCGGCTGTCGCGCCGCCCCGCACAGCGGCAGCGCCGGCGGCAGCAGCAGCAGCAAGCACGCAGAAGCAGCGCTCCCTGCGGCAGTTTGTGGCCGGCGGGCTGGCGGGCGCGGTGTCCAAGACGCTGGTGGCCCCAATGGAACGTGTGTCCACCCTGCTCATGACCGATGCGCAGCGGCGGTTCAGCCTGGGGGCGGCGGCGCGGCATGCTTGGAGGGATGGCCTGTATCGCGGCCACGCCGCCACGCTCGTCAAGGTAGGCTTGGAGTGTAGATGCAGGCTCGGGACAGGCAGGTGCATGTGTGCTGCCGGCTGCATGCCGCGCCTGTATTAGCGACCACCTCATCTCAAATGTAGGTGCGGCTCCTGGCATGGCTCCGGCTTCCCTGCCCAACTGTGCACCCCCACTGCCTGCGCTGCTGCTGCTGCAGATCTTCCCTGCCAGCGCCATCCAGTTTGCTGTGTTCAACACCATCAAGGACCGCATCCTGGCTGGCAAGCAGCGCCTGGCGGCAGCGGCAGCCGCGGCCCCGGCCAGCAGCGGCAGCAGCAGCAGCAGCAGCAGCGACGAGGCATCAGCGTCGTCATCAGCAGCGGCGCCGGTGGCAGACCTGGCCAACCACGAGCGGCTGTTCGCAGGCGCGGCAGCGGGTGCGGCGGCGGCCTCACTGTGCTACCCTCTGGAGGCCCTGCGCACTCAGATGGGCGGTGAGCTTCATGCTGGGATGGGGATTGCTGTGGTGCCAGCTAGGAGGCTTACTTACTGTGCTGCAGGCTGAGCATCTCAAGGCGTGACCACCACCTGCAACGGTGGCCGGCGCGCGTTGCAACCTGCTACAGCAATGGGCCTAGTGGCCTGCCCACTGGCACCCACCCTGCACTGCTCTGCCTCACCAGCCTGCTCTCTCTGGTGCCACTTGCAGTGGCGGGCGGCATTCGCGGCAACCTGCTGCAGGCAGCGCACTCGGTTGTGACCGCCCATGGCGCGGGAGCGCTGTACAAGGGTTTCCGCGCCAGCCTCATTGGCGATGTGCTGGGCAACGCGCTCGGCTTCACCGCCTACGAGATTGGTAACCGGTGAGGCGGCTGAGGTGCACGGATGGTTTGCTTGATGCGGGCAGTGGCCGGTGGCTGCTGCACAGCCATGGCAGCAGTGCACGCGCTGGTGGATGGCATGTCAAGCACTCACTGCCCTACTGCCCTGCACCCGCAAACCTCCGCCGCGCAGCATCTACCGCGACCTCAACGGCGGCAGGGCGCCGCCGCCCGCGCACCGCGGCCTGATTGGCACCTGCTCAGCAGCTGTGGTGCTCACGCTCACACTGCCACTGGAGGTGGTGCGCCGCCGCCTTCAGGTCCAGGTGCGCACAACCCGCTGCTGTTGATGCTGGCTGTCGGTGCGCTGGCTTCGCAGCACCCCAAGCTCCCATGCTCTGCGCATGTGCACGAGGCAGGCTGGGTGTGCAGTGCGGTGCTGCAACCCAAGTGCAACCGAAGTGCAGCTGCCAGCGAGCCGCCCACCAGCCCTCGCTCACCACTCGACCCGGCCCCGACGAATCCGGCTGCATTGCTCATCACGCTGCTCCCAAACCTGTGCACCCTGCAGGGCCTGGCGGGCCGGCCCGTGCTGTACCGCGGCACCCTGGACTGCATTCGCCAGGTGCTGCGCACGGAGGGCATCAAAGGCTTCTATGCCGCCTCCCTGCCCTCGTACCTCAAGGTGGGTGGAGCAGCTGGGCTTGGCTAGGCTAGAGCTGGGTTGGCGTGCTTGGCAAGGGGGTGGGTTGGCAGCGAGAGCCAGAGCGCTGGGCTTGCTAGGGGAGGGTGCCTAGCGATTGGGTGTCAGGCTTGGGGCTGAACGGTTGCGAGTTGCACGCGTGCCCAGGACATGGCTGGGCAGCAAGGCGGCGGAGCGAGAGGCGTGCCTAGGACGCGGTGCCTAGGACACGCACCCGCTGCTTGCTGAGTTGCCCCCCGCCCCTCTCTCCTTTGCGCCCCTTCAGGTGGCCCCCTCTATCGGCTGCATGTACTTCCTATTTGAAGTCTTCATGAACCATTCAGCCCGGCTGCCGCAGCTGAACCTGCGGCTGCCGCAGCAGGCGGCGCCAAAGGAGGTGGCGGTGGCGGCTGTCGCCATCGGCTGAGGAGCATGCCCCGCTGCGCTCATGGTTTGGGGCATGTTTGTGCCTGTTTTGCCGTCGGTCTCTTGCTGCATGGTTGGTATTGCTGCCCATTCTTTGCCCCGTGCCCTATTCAGCACGGACATGTATACTTGCTGCTCCCTTGTTCCCCAGCATTCTACTTTATCTCTAACGAACGATATAGATGCCGTCCCCTTCCCATGCTGCATGCCGTGCATCACGTCACTTGCGCCATTGCGAACTCGGATCGCCCTTCTCTCTTCGCTGCTGGGCTCACTCCCTGCCGTAGCCGTTTCTGCGCCATTGTGCGCCTCTTCTTGCCCCAAGGTTTCATGCGGCGGCTGTAAACCAGCGCAGGTGTTTGCTTTAGCAGCCTGCCTGTACTGAGGCAGTCACAGCCATGCAAAGCAGCTGTGCAAGCATGCACGCCCGCCAGTGAATGTGCGGGCTGAGGGCAGGCCCAGAAAGGGCGCATGCGCTGGCATGCATGTAAGCTGGCAGGCGTCTGTGGGCGGCTTGCGGCGCCCCGTGGCAGCGCCGGGCCCCGGTTGGCATGGAGTGTGCGTGATGAGGCAGAGCCTGCACGCCCGCGCCATGTACCGAGCTGGCATGAAGCCACGTGGCATGAGGCCTGATGAGCAGCACAGGTGCAGTTGAGTGGCAGTCATCCACGCAAGGATTTTCCGCGGGCACGTGGCTGCTCGGGCGGTCCCGGCCCACAAGCGCTGCAACCACCTGCTGCATAATGTGGCAGCGCGGCGCAGCTTGCGCAGTGGTCTGCCAAGCATGTGCGCCGTCGCAGTGCGGCAGTTGGATTCTCGGCTGCAGCTGGCAAGCACCCTCACACAGCAGGAGCGCCTGAGGTCGGGCATGAGCGCGTGAGGTTGTGCTGGGGCGTCCCCGCTGGCACCGCCGCCGCTGGCGGTCGCGGGGTCTGGCTGCTCAAGGCACACTGCAGCACTTGGTATGGCGCGCGTCCTAGCACCGAGCTGCCCTCCGGCACCTACTTGGGCCCGGCATTGGGCGGGATCCAGCGGGGAGTTGGAAACCAGCAGAAAATGTGAGGCCGGCGCGGCGCGTCAGCGGCGCATCATTTGCCCTAATTGCTGCCCAAGCCTGAAGCTGCATGTGGGTGTCAGGTGTGCCCCACTCCCTGCCATCGCGCTTCTCATCTGCCAACAAGCGCTTTGCAGTCCCTGCGGGGCTTAGCTGCTGCGCGCAGGGCAGACTTGATAGGACCGCCACTCCGCTGCAGCGCTGCACCCCGCTTGGTGCCTCGAGAGGGGCTGCAAATGGTGCAGCCAGCCCCCATTCGGCTGCACATGCCGGCAGGTGAGCCCGCAGCGCTGCCGCTCCCGCACTCTGCCCGCTCGCGAGGGTTTCTGAGCTGGGACATGTGTGCGCGCTGCTTCTAACGTCTGCAGCAGGGCAGGGCATGGTGCGCCGCCCTCCTGCGTCGCCCAACTCCACCACCACCGCCGCC
>VIYQ01001909.1:0-21294 GCA_009928355.1 Chlorella sp. CH2018 | reverse complement strand
CACCCCACCACACCCCACCCGAAGGGAGATCCGCGACCTCAAGGACAGCCTGACGAGCGAGCGGGACCGCATGGCGCGCATGCAGCAGTACGACCAGGAGCGCTTCCGCCACCTCAACGTGGAGCTGCAGGCGCGCAGCGGGAGGGGACGGTCTGATGTTGATGCAAGGGCTTTGGCACCAGCAGCTGGTGCATCACACCAGCGTTCTCACCCTGAGGCGCACGACTGACATCCCCCTTCCTCTCCGCCCCACCCCCCGCCACCCGTGTGGTGCAGAAGATGGAGGACCGCAACCGCGAGCTGGCGCGCTCCCGAGATGCGCTGCTGGTGCAGGTGAGGGCAGGTAGCATGGTGCGCGCACTGCTCGCGCAGCCTCATGCTGCCTGCATTGCTCACCACACGCCTCACCTACTAGTTACCATGTTGAGCGTCTTCTCGGCTGCCTGTTTCCCCCTGCAGCTGCACGAGGCGCGGTTCCAGCTGGAGCAGGCCAGCCACATCCGGCGCCAGCTGCCCGCTGCCGACGAGCGCATCCGGTGCGGGCAGTCCTTTGCTGGATGCGTAGCACCGGCGGTCGTGCGTGCTGTGCTGTGTTTGAGCTCTTCACAGTTTCACTACGTGTTCCATACGGCGTTCCGCCCCCCCACCCCGCCCGCAGGGAGCTGGAGCGGCAGCTGGGGGGCCTGCGCCAGCAGCGGGCGGAGACGGAGGCCGCCCTGCAGCGCGAGCGCGCTGCGGGGGTGGGGCGCCAGACCGCGGGGGAGCTGCAGGAGATGATCACCACCCTCCAGGTGTGTGCGGAGACTGGGCTGCGGCGATGGTGGTTGTGTTGCTGGAGTCAAGGGCAGACCTGCATCCGTGGTGAATACTCAACTGAACACAGCAAACAGCGCAACAGCAGGCTGCCATGCTGCTTGATCCAACCCAGCTTGCCTGCTGCCATCACGACTCAATATCTTACCTTTTCCATCTCTCCCTGCAGCGCGAGCTGGCGACGCTGCGGGCCGCCACCGAGAAGCACAAGGGGCTGGCCGTGGAACTGGAGGCAGGCAAGCAGCAAGGGGTGTGGGGGACCAGCAAGGGGGTTGGGAGTGCTGCAGCCGAGTTGCATCAGCGTTGCCTGCCCATGCAAAAGCCAATGTGTCTGCCACAGTACACACTCCCTTGTGCTGGCCCGCTCCCCTGCCCCACTAACCTTGCACCTCACCAACCCCCCTTTCCACCCCTGCAGCCAAGGCGGCGGCGGAGATGCAGCGGCAGGCGGCTGAGGCGGCGCAGGGCGAGGCGCGTGTGCTGCGGGAGCGGTGCAGCCAGCAGCGTGCGGCCCTGAGCCAGCAGCAGGACAAGGAGAACCAGTGGAAGGTGAGGCAGCGGGGCGGTTGCAGCTGGGCAGTAGGACTTGTGTCTTGTGTCATTGACCTGCATGGGGGTCTTGGGCGCCACGTGTGCCGGCCTGCCTCGCACACTGCATCCTTGCCCGTGTGCCCTGCGCCAAAAGTGTGCAAGCCCAGCCTGCACCCGATGGCTGCATGCCCCCTCACACTTTGTGCGCACAGCTGACTGGCTTGTGGTTTTGCCATACACACATGGTGCAGGAGCGGGAGGCCGACCTGCGCCTGTTTGTAGAGGTGGCCACGCAGAGCTGCCTGCCGGCGGGGCGGGAGGGGCAGGAGCTGGCGCAGGCTCGGGTTGCCGAGGCCAAGCTCAAGGAGCAGGTGCGCGGGGGAGGGCTGGGGCTGGCAAGGGTGCTGTGGATGCGCGGCGTTCGGGACATGCTGGATGCGCATTTTACATGCATTTTGAATGAGATATTGTACTGGAAATGACGTGAACAGCCGCAGGGACGCGAACAGCCTTCTCTGCCCTGCCTGCCCGGCCATCGCAGGTCGCCGACCTACAGCACCGCCTGCAGTCCAGCCCGCAGCAGCAGGCGGTGCAGGCCGCGCAGCAGAAGGCAGACGCAGCGCAGCGGCAGCTGGATGCGGCTGTGGAGGAGGCGGCGCGGGTGCGGGCTGAGGCGGCTGGGCTGCAGCGCCAGGTGGCAGCCCTGCAGCAGCAGGTCACCGATCTCAAGGTGGGTGGGTGTGAGGATGGGAAGCGGTGACAGGGGCTGGGGTTGGGTGGGGGGGGCTCCTGAAGCTGCATCCACGTCTCCCCCTGTGTGCCAGGCACAACCATGCGTGCCTCGATTCCCCTCTGAATCAGCCACCCCTTCCTGAATGAATGAATGAACCAATTTTGCCTCGGCTGGCCTGCCCCTCTGTGCGCAGCAAGAGGGTGAGGCCTACATGGGCGAGATTGAGAGCGTGGGGCAGGCGTACGAGGACATGCAGGTGAGGAGTGGCGACTTGCATGGGCAGCTGGCCTTGCAAACTGGCTTGCTGGGGTGCAGGAAGGTTGTGGTTGTGAGCTGTTGCTGCTGCCGATGCCGCTCCTGCCGCTGCTGCCGCCAGGGCACGGCAACACTTGGCTTTGGATGTGCATGCGCCATCATGTTGATCGCATTCTGCCACCGTGCCGCCCATCTGCTGCTGCAGGCACAGAACCAGCGGCTGCTGACCTCGCTGGCGCAGCGCGACGAGGATGCGTCAAAGATGCTGCAGCAGGTGCTTCGCACAGCTGGTTCGCGCGACCATCACTGCAGCTACCGCCTCTGCAGCTTGTGGCAGCGACCGGCGCTGTTGTTACCTGGGTGCGCTGACCTGAGACTCTTGTTGCCGTCCATGCTGTGCAGGCCACCGCAGCGGCACAGGAGCGGCAGCAGCTGGCGGAGGAGCGGGCGGATGCTGAGGCTGCTGCAAAGCAGGCGCAGCAGGCGCAGCAGCTGGCGCAGCAGCGCACGCTGGAGCTTGAGGCGCGGGTGCAGGTAGGGAGGGACGGGTTTCACAGCAGTTGTTGGGATTGGTGGTGCGTTTGGTTGGGGCAGCGGCACCGCAGGCCAGGATTGGAGGTGGGTTACCGAGCGTCTGCTCATCATGTGCCGTTCCGCCCTTGAAACATTACTTGCAGGCGCTGCTGCACGAGCTGGACAAGATTCAGGGCGAGGCGCGGGCGGCCGCTGCCCGCGCCGAGGCAGCAGATGCCGAGGTGCAGGCGCGGGAGCAGCTGCTGGCGGCGGCACGGGTGAGTGCCACCAGTGGGGTGTGTCCTGCATGGGTGCAGGCTGTGGTGCACCAGTTGCACTGCCACTAGCCTGCTTGGTGTGCTTGTCCTCTTTGCATCGCTAAAACAAATTGCACCTACCTGTCCCTCCCCTGCCTGCCTCCCCTGCCTTAGGCCGACGCCGAGGCGGCCCAGAAGGAGGTCACTCGCCTTGGGTCGGAGCGCAACGCAGAGGCTGAGAAGGCACAGAAGGACGGGGCGCGCCTGCGGCGCATGGAGGAGCAGCTCCAGGTGCGGTGGGTGCCTGCGCAGTGCAATGACAGGAGGCCAGCCCTTTGCCTTGAACACCGATCCGGCAGCAGGGAATGCTGGTGGCAGGAGATGGCATGGATCCTGTGCAGCTGTGTTTGCCCCACTCCTGTGCATCTTTTCTGACACCTGTGCGTCTTCTCTGCCGTCGGTGCCGCAGGATGCCCAGCAGCGGCTGGACCGGCTGCGGCAGCAGAATGTATCGCCCGCTGCGGTGGACACAGAGCTGCAGGTGCGCAGCGCTGCTGTGCGGATGCGTCCTATCATAACGCGGCTGTGCCAGGTTGCTTCAGCTGCATGCTGCTTGCCGACATTCAGGGTGCCTCATGTACGGGGTCTGCCGCAGGGCATGCATGCCACGCAGGCGTGACCCAGCCTCCTCACCAACCCCGTTACCCACCCGGCTCTCTGCGCCACCTGCTGCAGGCCGAGTGCTCCGCGCTGCGCGCCATGATCAACTGCAACGTGTGCCACCAGCGGCAGAAGGATGTGATCATCACCAAGTGCTGGCACATGTTCTGCCAGCAGTGCATCAAGCGCAACCTAGGTGGGCAGCAGGGTGGGTGGGTGGCGTCACTTGCCGGGCTGTGGCATGGCCATGCCGGTGCCTGGTCGGGGTGCCTGCATCTTGCAAACCGGGCGAGGGGTGTCTGCAACGCACCAAACCAGCCGCTGCTCCAGCAGGCCGCTCGATGCTAACAGACATGGCATGCCCCCGGTTCCTCCGCTATGCAGAGTCGCGGCACCGCAAGTGCCCCGGCTGCGGCGTGGGCTTTGGCCAGGGCGACGTCAAGCACTTCTTCTTCACATGAGCACTGGGCCGCCAACAAGCACTGCTGTGTGTGCTAGCCGCACGTCGCCTAGCCTGCCTCTGCAAACCGTGCCTAGCGCAGCCTGCCATCACTTTCGTTAGGTAGCGCATTGCATGTGCATGTGTAACAATGAGCAATTGCAATAGGAATCAAAGCATGAAGGGTACTGGCAAGGGAGTTGTGCAGAAAGTGGTTGGTCCTGTGGAACGCACGCCTAGGATCGCCGCTCAGAGCCGGCCAGGCTGGCGCTGCTGCTCTTGCGCGAAAATGCGCCACCTGCTGCCACCGCGCTCCAGCTGCGCGGCTGCTGTTGAGCCTGGCCGGTTGGAGCTCCCATGCCCACCGCCGCAGGGCTTGCGGCGCTGCTGCCCAGCCCAGCCAGGTTGCTGCTGCTGCCCCTGCCCCAGGCAGGCCGCCGGCTGGCCACTGGGGTGCCGCCGCCGCTGGCCACAGAGTGGGATGGCGAGGAGGCCAGGCTGCTGGCATGCACAGCGCTGAAGCGCTGGGCCTGGGGTGAGGCCGCCAGGCTGGCGCTGCTGCTGCTCCGGCTGCTGGACCGCAGCGCTGCAGCAAACGTCTTGGGCCGCCCGTCCTCTGATGGCGCTCGGCCCCGCGGCGCAATGGGCAGCGGCGGCGGCTGCATTGGACCGGGGGCGGGAGGAGCAGGCGGCTGCACTGGCGACTGTGGCGCTGACGTGCGGGCCTGCAGCGGCTGCCGAGTCGCAGGAGACTGTGGTGCCGAGCCCCGCTGCTGCTGGCGCAGCGCAGGCGACTGCGGCGCCGATGAGCGGGCAGGCGGGGCCAGCGGCGCTGGAGTGGGCACGCCGCCGCGCACCCCTGCGCTCAAGTCAGACTGGCTGCTGCGCGTCCGCACTGCAGGCAGGATGGCCATTTCTTCGGCCAAGTCATGCCCCGCCTGCTCACGCGCTGCTGCAGGAGGCGGCGGAGCAGCCGGCGTAGCTGGCTCTGCCTGCGCTGCATCCGGCGCTGTTGCTGCACCGGCTGCTGGCTCCTGCAGTGCTGCCTGCTCGACGGCCTTTCTCTGCTGCTGCGGCTGCACGTCCTCTCCTGGAGCAGGGGCAGCCGCAGTCGCCACTGGGCTGGCTGGACCCGAGGCACCGGCTTGCGTTGGCTTCTTATCCAGGCTGACGGGCAGCGGCAGCGGCAGCGGCTGCACAGTGCGTGGACCGGCTGGTGGTTGCGCTGGCTGCTGCTGGGGCTGCTCCCGAGGTGACGGGTGGCCCGATGCTGTGCCACGCCCTGGCGACTTGGGTGGCTGCTGGCGCCGGCGTGCAACTGCCAAGTTGTGCTGCATGGCCTCCAGATCACCGCCGAAGAAGTGGTGCGGGGAGGTGTCTGGTCGCGCCGGCGCAAGCGCTGCTGCCATCGTGCCAGGGTGGGCGGCAGCTTGGGCGCCAGTTGCCGTGGTGAGGGGCGTTGTCGGAGCAGAGCCTGAGCTCCAGCGCACGTGGGCTGTGGGGCTGCTGGCGGGCACAAAGCCGCCTGCAGCAGGGGTGGGCAACAGCAGGGTCAAGGCGAAGCACAGGTGCAGGAGGAGCAGAGGCCAAGTGCATGCTGGCACACACCAGTGCAAAGGCTGGCAAACAGAACCCTTAACCCTGCAAACCGCACCTTGACGCAGCATCGCCAGCTGTGCATTGACTGCAAGCTGAGGGGTGGACAGCCGCCCAGCTGCTGCTGCTACGGGCGTGTTGGGTGGGGCGGTCGCCATGCCAGCCGCTGCCAGGGCTGCTGCGGCAGGTAGGGCGGGTGCTGGCCGCACACCTTGCCAACCATCCGCCACGCTGCCCACAGCATCCTCCGGCTGCGGCCGCTGCTGCGGTGGCCGCTGGGGTGCTTGCAGCTGCCCCGCTGCCTGACGGCTGCTGCTGCTGCTACTGTTGCCGAAGCGCATGGGCTGCTGTGGGGAGGTGGGAGCACTGCGTGTCACTCGGCTGTGACCCGGCTCAGGTGTGGCTGCAGGGGCGGGTGGCTGGGCTGCACCTGCCACCACGCCGCGCTTGCTGCCACCCTCCTGCTCGTCTGATGCCCCAGCCGTGCGAGCACCCTGCTGCACATCCTGCACCTTTGACTGCAGCGCCAAGAGGGCCGCCGCCTGCTGCTGCTGTAGCATGGCAGCGGAGTATGCACTCTGCTGCACTGGGCCCGGTTCACTGGCCAGCGCCTGCTGCTGCTGCTGCTGCTGCTGTTGCTGCTGCTGCTGCTGGGCCGCCTGTTGCAACAGCTGCGGATGCTGAGCAGCCAGCGCTGCCTGCTGCGCCTGCTGCGGCAGGCTGCTTGTGCTGGAACTCCGCTGCATCGCCAGTGGCATGGCCGGCACCCCGCCACCTGCCCTGCTTGCTCCCCCCGCGGGCGAGTGCAGCGGAAAGCCCGCCGCCGTTGCTGCTGCCAGGATGGCTTCTGTGGCCGCGGGCGGCAGCTGCGTGCTGCACAGCCGTGCCAGGAAGGCTTGGTTGTCGGCTGCCATGCGCATGGGGGAGCGCCAGGTGTTGCGAAAGAACTGATCAATGGCCTCCACTGCCGACCGGGGGTCCTGCAGTTGAGGAGGAACGGGTATGAACAGGCACATCAGATGGCGACTGGGCAAACGTCCGCCTGGCAAACACCCAGCCACCGTCACAAGAGCGGCCACAGCCGGCCGCAGGCAAGCAAAGCACAGTAGGACACCGGCATGGCCTCGGCAGCGACTTTCTTACCCGCAGCAGCGCCTCCTCAAGCGTGCGGCTGCCCAGAGCCAGCGCCTTTTTGACGCGGGAGTAGGAGGCCTTGGACACGGAGCGCCCTAGATTGTTGCTGGGCAGCAGCGGGTCAACAATGTTGAGGTGCTTGAGAGGGAAGTGCGGCGCAACCAGCGGGCGGCTGCTGGCCTGGGCCCCCGGCGAGCCGGCGTGCGCTGCGTGCCCGCCCTGCCCGCTGTGCCCGCCGTGGTGGCCGTGCTGCACATGCTGTGGCAGGTACTGTGCCACTGAGTAGCGCTCGAGCACCTGCAAAGGGATAGAGCAGCGGGCAAGGTGGGCATTTCAACCTCAGCTTGCTCAGTCGCTAAGGGCGGATGCATCCCTCCCAACCACAAGCCGTGTAAATGCGTGCAGGCTGCACAGCCACGATGAGCAGGGGCTGTCCTCCCAGCTCACCTCCTGCATGAAGGCATCATCCAGCAGGGGAGTGGCACCTCCAGGCATGGCGCTCAGGTCCACTGCAGGCAGAAGAATAGAAGGCAGCCCGCGGGTGAAACACAGGCTCTGCAGGCCAACCACTCCCGCACTTCTAACTCCCCCTGCACTGCTTCCCTGCTCCCCTGCCCCCTGCCCCCTCCCTGCCCTCTCACCCCGCGGGCTGTGCAACTCAGCCAGGGGCAGCGGGCCCTGCAGCGCCAGCGCGTACCGCTCCCAGTCAAAGGAGCCCAGCACAGACAGGAAGCGGCGCAGCACCTGCAGTTGGCAAGGGCACAAGCGGCAGGGAATTGGTGTGGACCAAGGGGACTTGGAGGGCATTCCACGGCCGGCAGGGCTGGGCCGGTGCAAGCGGCGGGAGGGCACCAGCGAACCGCAGCAGGCGGCAGCCAAAGCGCCCCAGCTCACATCCAGCGGTGTGTGCAGCTCTGCGTGGTACTGGTTGAAGATGTACAGCACCAGCACCTGCAGAGAGCACAGGATGGCAAGGCAGTGGCAGTCAGCAGAGCGTAGACGTGTGGGAAGGCGAAAGCGGGCGGCACAGATTCACATTTTGAGTGTTGCACCGGTTCAGCGTGCAGGCGGTTGCATTACTCCCAGTCTGCCGGCGGGTCGCACCTCCAGGGCGTAAGAGGAGATGAGGCCGTGGTGCGCCCCCAGCAGCCGGCTCTCATAGTAGCACCATGCCTTGAGCTGCAAAGGATGGACAGGGTCCGGTGAAGCTGGTGAGGCAGGTGCGAGCAGTGGTTACAAAGCATGGCAGCGGTTACAATGCAACGGTGTCCTCATCAACTGCTGCGGAGAGCCTTTTGCTGTTCCAGGCATGCAAACACGTCTCATACGATGCCCAGAGAAGCGCTGTGTTCACAGCCAGCAGCCTTCCCCTGCTCTGCACCGCTGCCCCACGCTCACCAGCAGGATGGAGCGCTTGAACAGGTGCTGGCGGCCAATACGCCGGTCGGCTGCCTCCAGGAAGGCCACGGTGCACAGGCCGCCCACGGTGTCAAACGACACGTCCACCACCACGTCTGCCACCACGCACTTGACCAGCTTGACCTGCAGCAAGGGGCACCGAACAAACAAGTCCTATTTGAGGCCTAGCCAACAGGGCATCGGGGGACAAGGAGAGGGGCGAAGGTCGAGCAGGCTGCGAGCAGATGGCGATTCGAAGGTTACAGCGGGGAAGACTTCCCTTGGTAAACGCTTGCAAAACTGAGTACGGGCAGGGCAGCGGCTGGTGACAACCAGCAACAACAGCTTGAGTGCGCTTGAGTCTGCCAGCCAGCAGCAGCCATTGCACCAACCGCACCTCTGCCTGGATGATCTGCACATCGCGGATCTTGAAGGCCGCATCTGGCCGGGCCGCCTCCCGCTCCAGCGCCCGCAGCAGCTGCGATGCCCAGGAGTCGCGCAGCGGCGCGGCAGGCGGTGGCGGCGGCGCCGAACCCGCGGCGCTGCCACCGCCATCCTGCTCGCTACTCGTGCCGCCCGCGGTGCTGCTGCTGCCGCCGCTGCTGCTATGGCTGCCGCTGCCCTCAGCCACAGCAAAGACGGAGATGTCAATGTCTCCATCGGGCAGCACAGCACGCAGGGGCACCGACCCAAACATGAACGCCTCCACCTGCAATGGAAAGATGGGCGGTTGGTTAGGCGCATAATGCAACGGCATCTGAGGCACCAGCCAATGGCAGCCGGCAGCAGCTGAGGCGTACATCCACCGTGACGCGGTCCAGCAGATCTGTTGCTGTCACCCCGCACCTGGTGGTGCGGCTGGAAGCAGCGCTTGATCACGCCCACAATGAAGTGGGCAATGGTCAGCCGGCGAAACTCGCTCGATGGCGAGGGCTGGATGGCCGCCAGCAGCGCATCCAGCCGGGAGCTGGCCGCCAGAGCTGCTGTGCTCTGCATGGTTGCGGTGCTGCCTCCAACCCGCTACACCCTGCTGCCGCAACGGGAGGGGCAGGTGCAGCAGGTTGCCGAGGCGGCAGCGGCAGGCGGGCGGCGGGGAGAGGCTGTGTGCCACAGCGTGGCTGCGTGGTCCCGCGGCCCTCCAAGCCTTTCTCACACGCAGTCTGTACCTTGTGAGCTCACCAGGCCTTGCGCGCCTCCGGCTCCGTAGCCCGCCGCTCGCCTCCCTCTCCGGCGGCCCGCCGCCTGCTCTGGCCGTAAGTGCTCGCTGCCAGTGTGCGCTAGATTGTCCGGCGGCGGCCGCAGAGTACTTGCCGGCTGAACAACGCAGCCGCTCTTCCCAGGCGCCGCTGCTGAGCCGCCCGCCCTGTCCAACAACATGTAACAGAATAAGGACGCGACCCCAATGCCCGAGATCGCATTTCCTTCGGGCCTGGAATCCTGTCCGGCCCATGCAGCGGCCGCCTGTGCTGCCTGTGCCATCGCCTGCTCGCGCCTTCCCCATGTCTGCTGCTGCCTGGAGGCAGCTAACGACAGCACTATTACATCTAAACAACATCAGAGGCCGCTAAGTCGTCGCGACACAGTCTGTGCAAGCTCCAGCACCTCCTCAACCAGCGCCGCCGCCGCCTGCCGCTCCTGCAGCAGGCCTTCCAGGTGCGCTCGCTGTGCCGCTGCACGGCCCGCCTCCTCCTCCTCCTCCTCCTCACCGTCCTCCCCCTGCTCGCTGCTGATTTCGGGCAGCTGCTGAAGGTATGCTGCCAGCTGGCGCTGCTGGTCCTGTGCAGCCGTCAGCAGCTCGGTGCATTCTGCGGGAGTCGCAGGGATCGCAGGCGAGGTGACAGTTGGCTGCTTGGCCACTAACAGGTGCAAACCCCTCCTTGGCCTGATGGTGCACCCGTGTGGCCCAGGGATTGCGGCCAGCTACATCAACCCTGCATCATTGCAGCCTGATGCTGAGCCAAACCAGGCAAGCAGGTGCACTCCAGCAAGACGCACCTGCCATGAAGCGGGCAGGGTCCACTGGGTCAGCTAACAACTGGTCCGCCAGCTGGGAGCCGCCACTGCTGCTCAGCTGTGCCGCCAGGGACAGCACATCGGCCTCCGCGGTCACACCGCCCGCAAAGGCGGCACGCAGGCGCACCGCCGCCTGCCGCCGCCGCGCCTCACGCTCCGCAGGCGTGGGGGTCAGGCCTGCGGGGGAGCAGCGAAGGCACAGGGTGCAGGGTGGGTGAACAAAGAGACAAAAGCGCGGCGTCAGCTTCGGGCAGCAGGCCCCGTGTCAACATGTCTAGCAGCTGCTTGCACAAAACGTGCCCTGCAGCAGCAGAGCCAGGATGCGGAGGGATCAACAGTCGCCAAGCAGCAGGGTGCACATGGCGGCCTGAGATGGGAGCTGCCTCATCAACGAAACACCCACCTGAGCCGGCTGGGTCCAGAATGTTGAGCAGCTCATCCAGCAGGCGCAGTGAAGGGGGCGCCCGCTGCCGGTCAATCTCAGCCTTCAACCTGCATGGGAGACCAGGAAAGCAAAGGGAGGTTGCTAGCTAAGCTGAGCCAGCAGGCGTTCACTGCTACTGCCAAGCTTGATCGCCCGGCATGTTGGGTGTGTAGCGGCGCGCAACACCATTCCGCCTGGCTGGCATGACTGCAGCCAACAGCCACAGCTCGCTGCAGCAAAGCACAACAGAAAGGTGGGCACCAACCCACCACCAACCTGCGATGCAGCAGCTGCAGGCCCTCCAGAACATCCTCCTGCGCCTCAGGCTCCACCTGCTCCGCCGCTTGCATGCGCCGCTCCAGCAGCTGCAGGTCAGTGGGGGCGAGAGCTGTTGGTGGGCGGTGGTGGCAGGAGCGGAGTGGGCCGCAAGGCTGGTGGGAGCCGCCAACGTGGTTGCCAAGCGCGACTCAATCCAGCTGCAGCCTCCCCAATCTGCAGCGTTTATCCGCTAAGAGTCAACGCTGCTGGCCTGCTTGGCCCCCGCATCCGGCCACCTGGCTTCAACGAGGCGTGTGCTGCTCACCATTTTCCATCCTGCAGCACCATAGCACGCTGGACACACTGAGCAGCCACCCTACCTGCAGCATCTCCTCATCTATGTCGTCGCGGTGCTGCGCAATGACCTCCTCCACAGCCTCGCCTGCCTGCATGATGGCCAGCAGCGCCGCCGCTTGCCTGCATGTGGCAGCGTGCAGCGCCCTCCTCAGCGGGTTGCAGATGCAAAAGAGGGCACCGCGCTTGTGTGCAAGCCCACGCTCAACTGCATGCTTCAACTGCAGCATTCATGAGCAGCCAGCAGCTTGCCAAGCGCAGCCAGCTCCCGTTACCACCAACACAAACCAAGGGCCAGAGAGGCGGCTGCGGCAAACGCACCTGCTGGGCGCCGGAGGTGGCATGCCCCGAGGCGCTGGCCGCCCTGCCGACTGCTCCTCCACAATGAAGTCTGCCTCCACCACATCAATGGGGGGCAGCTCTGGGGAGTCCTCCTCCTGGCTGCCATCCCCAGCTGCCTCTACAACTGGCTCGGCATCGAGTATGTCGCTCGCCGCTGCGGCGCTGGCAGGGGCTGCCTCGGCCGCTGGCTGTTGTGCTTGCTCCCCGGGCGGCCACTGCCTCAGCTTCTGCACCAGCTCACGCATGGCTTGGTCCTGTGAGGCGGGGCCCTCCTCCTCGCCCTGCCCCTCCTCGTCTTCAAGGTCTTGCAGCAGTGCAAGCTCATCCTGCTCCTGCACACGCTGCTGCTCTGCAGCGCGCGCCTCCCTCTGCAGGGTGGAGCGCAAACTGGAGGGGTGAAATGTGAGCCAGGTAGCTGACCTGCCGGCACGGTCTGACCAGCTGCATGCACGTATACTGAGCCTCTCAGCGGCTTGGTCTAATGTCACAGCTCACCTCTTTGAGCTGCTCCTCCAAAGTCCGCTCACGCTGCCGCGTGCGCCCCTGCTGGTTCAGGCGCTGCGAGCGCCGCCGCGAGACGTTGCCGCCCTCCGCTGCACGTGCCAGCACGGCAAGCCGCAGCGGTCGGCTGGCTGCCCAGAACGTCATGCCAGGGGTGGGCTGCACAACCTCGAATGCCGTGGGATGGCAAGCTCAGGACACGGGAAAGGCAAGGTGCTCCAGCGGCAGCGGCGGCACAGTCGGGCGGTGGCGACGGCGAATGGCGGCGCCTCATCGCACCACAACGCAAAGTGCTTGTCGCACTCACATAAACGTTTGAGCTCTGCCTGAGCTAAACGGCGCGGCGTTCGCGCGGCCCGCCCGTCGCTCCACCTGTGTGAGCGGCTGCTGCCCTGCCTGACGGCTTGCAAGCATACAAAGCAACTGTATGGAGCTGCTGAAATAGCTCGCTACCCTCCCAGCCCCCGCATGCATGGCGCCACGGGCCACGCAGAGCGGCGTTCGCGCTGGCGCCCCGCCCTCGTCACATCGCCAGCCTTGGCTTGCAGGAGGCCAGCAGCGATGGTGGTTGGCTGAGACTCAGCACGGAGTGCTAGCAAAGGCTGTGTTGTGTGGCGGCCGCATGCAGTACCCACTAACCAGGCGGCACGGCAGCAAGGCGTGGACACCCCGGCCGCCTGCCGCTGGTCCGGTCTGAGCCTGCAGCTTGCTGTTGTCAAGCCCGGCGGAGCAGCCCAACCAGACCTGAACTTGTTCGAGTCCATCAGCCGTTGCAGTTGCTAATGCACAGCCAAGGAAGCACCTCCAGCCGCTCACAAGCAGGTGCCAGCTGCCGTGCGCGGCGGCAGACTGCCCCAACGGCAGCAGCGCATGCGTCGGTGCCGCGCCTGCATGAGCGCCAGCGAGATGCAAACAATCTTGACGGACTAGCTGCTGTGTGCTGCATGGTCGTGCAGACCCTCTGGCTTAGAGGCGGAGTTCTC
Source organism: Chlorella sp. CH2018 (assembly GCA_009928355.1). Lineage (NCBI taxonomy): Eukaryota > Viridiplantae > Chlorophyta > Trebouxiophyceae > Chlorellales > Chlorellaceae > Chlorella > Chlorella sp. CH2018. The sequence goes on along the minus strand of VIYQ01001909.1, from coordinate 8,090 downwards.
CCTTGACCCATGCCTGCTGCGCCCCCGCCACAGCATGCCCTGGTTTAAATGGGCGGCCGCCCGAGGTGGCCGATCGCTGTTCCGCTGCCCCGCAAATCGGTTGCCACCATGTCTAAGAGTGCGCTGGAGCTGGAGCGGGAGGCGCGCATCGGTGAGCGCTGTTTGTGGGGCCCGAGCCATGCGCTCCGATGCGGCGGAGCTGGGACCCACCCAGCACCCGGGTGCGTCTCCCATGTCCATACGCACCTCCGGCGGGTCGCGGAGCGGTGGCCAGGGGCCCGACCCCAACTCAAGCGGCCGCCTTCCTCCCTGCCTCCCTGCCCAGCCGCCAACAAGGCTCGGCTGGCGGAGATTGGGCTCGTGCAGACCGTGCAGGCCATCGCCACCGCCCAGACGGAGCAGGCCCGTGCCCGCCGTGCCACCAAGGCCGCCAACCGCGCCGCTCGCAAGGCCGCTGGTGCCGCGCCTGCTGGCCGTGTTCGCAGGTGCGCTGCCCTTTGTTGCGACCTTTATACTGGTTACTCACCTTGCTGGGTGCGCTGCGATGTCTGGCGCCGCCCACCTGCGCCGGCAGCCCGCGGCGAGCAGGGTGACTGTTGGTGCGGGTCGGCAGCTGTTGGCGGTTTGGGCTGGGCTGACCAACGGCTCGCTGCCCGGGCTGCCACCATTTGCCCCATGGCTGCAGGTCCGAGCGTGTGGCGGGCTTGGACGCACCCAACTATAACGAGAATGCGCGCCTGCTGTCCCTTGCGGACCCAGAGGGCCCCGGCAGCCGCGACCGCCGCCTGCTGCGAGGTGCGTGCCGTGGCTGTTGGCACGCAACCAGGGCATGCACAGCCTGCGCGAGGTGCCCGTCGCACAGGATGGTGGCTGTTGGGCATGTGCACGTGCTGCAGCGCAGTGACCCGCCCTATTCCCGTCTCCTCCCTTGCAACATGTGCAGAGAATGTGACGGAGGAGATTTACGGCGTGGCGCACCTGGATGCCCTGGGCTCCTGCCAGCAGGAGTGGTGAGCCGTGGATGGCACAGCTGCTGCAGCCAACGTTCACCTCCCCAACACATGTTACATGGTTTTTGTTTTGGGCCCGCTGCTTGCCGTGCGCTGAATTAATGCTGTCAACCTTGGCTGCAGGGAGCTGTTTGTGGATGGCTACGATGCCAATGGCAACCGCATCTATGACAAGGTAGGTTGAAGAACAGTGCCTTCTTTTGGGACAGGTCAGCCGGCTGTTTTCAGCCGGTTTGGCGGGGTTTGGTATGCCCGTCTGCAGCAGGTGCATGGTAATCATCTGCAACTCCCTCGCATCCCCCCTCTCCATGCAGGTGAACGGCCAGACGTGCCACCAGTGCCGGCAGAAGACGCTGGGCAAGCGCACCTCCTGCTCCGGCTGCGAGTCGCTGACGGTGCGCGCGGCCGCAATTATTGCCAGCAACCGGCTTGTTTGGGTGTCTTGCAGCCATGCATCGACAGCGCTTGGCCATGTTTCAAGACCTCTGAAGAGTCAGGGAAGCGCCTTCCACTGGCGGCTGTGTGGCTTGTATTTATTTGGCCGTTGTTGCCTCCTGCTTCTGAAACTCCGCAGGGCGTGTTCTGCGGCGACTGCCTGTTCATGCGGTATGGCGAGCATGTGGACGAGGTCAACGCCAACCCAGGTGCGCTGCTGCAGAGCATGCGGTTCATCTCGCGACCTGTTGAGGTGCCCCCGTTTGTTTAAGCAGGCAACTTCCAGCCCTGCATGCAAGGCAATCACTGGGCTCTGCCCTGGCTGATGCTCCTCGGACAACGAAGTGATCAGCCACCCGTGCTGACCCGCCTTTTCTCACCTGCACCACTTGCAGACTGGCGCTGCCCCATGTGCCGCGACCTGTGCAACTGCTCCTTCCACCGCTCCAAGCGCGGCTGGGCGCCCACCGGCACGCTCTACCGCCACGCCATCGCGGAGGGTGAGCGCTGTGTGAGGGTTGGGGCGGCGTGTGATGGGGGCCACCCAATGGTATAATGTGGCAGCAATGGGGCAGCACTGAGACTGTGCTCAATGGCACCCCCACCGCATCCACGTCTGCTCACCCTCTGGCACTGTGCAGGCTACAAGAGCGTCGCGCACTACCTGGTGCTCAACAACCTGACGGATGAGGCCAAGCCGGTGGCCCTGGAGCGCGACATGTGCCCGCCAGAGCTGGCAGGTGCGCTGGCTGCGGCCACTGCCTGGGCTGAGGCCTGCAGGGGTATTTGCTTGCAAGGCAGCCTTGGCCTTCAGCCGCTGAGGATCCCTTGCTTGTGGTGCAAACTGCTGGTGCACATGTCCTGCTTGATGCAGCCGAGCTGCGCAAGGAGATTGCCGAGGCACAGAAGGCCAAGGAGGCGCAGCCGGCGGACAGCGAGGCTGCGGCGCAGGGCGTACCGCAGCCGGCGGCGGCAGTGCAGGAGCAGCTGCTGGAGCTGGAGCAAGAGGCAGAGGAGGCGCCCGCCGCAGCGCCCTCAGCCGCAGCCGGACGCCGCTCAGCACGCGGCGGTGCAGCCAAGGGCGAGGCGACAGAGGCAGCAGGCAGCAAGGTGTCCCCCAGGCCCTCGCCACGCAAGCGCCAGGTCACACTCACGCTGGCGGGTGTGCGCAAGAGCAAGGCGAGCAGCAGCGGCGCGGCTGGCGGCAAGCAGCAGAAGGCAGGCGCCGCTGCGGCGGCTGGCAAGGGCTCGGGCAAGGCAGGCGCTGAGGTGGCAGCACCCGAGCGCCGCGGCCTGCGCAGCTCTACACGCCTGCGTGCTGTCACTGCCTGATGTTGACTCAAGCCTGCTTCTGGCAAGTAGGATCCCAGTGATGACACAACCGCGCCATGCACGCGGCCTACTGCCAGCTGCATCGGCAAGCACTGTTTTGTATATTTCCAGCTTAGGCAGGCTCTCTTTTCAGACACTCCATGACCAGACCCGTACTGTTCCGCACGACTGGAGCATGCAACCTTTGGCCTAGCATGCTCCCGTGCCAACCCATCGCCCCTTAATTGCATCCCACTGCCATTGCCCAGTGCCACAACCGACCATCCAGGTGCTTCCAGCTAAGCTAGGCTAGGCCCCGAAAAGCGGGGCGCCAGGCATCTGCCACATGACACGAAACCTGTAAGCGCAAGCCAGGCAGTGGGACGTGAGTGCTTGGGATTGGAGGCAGGGAACACAACACGGCCTGACAGGCGCAACCGTGGCTTCACGAGATGGGCCTTAGAGACGCTGCACAGCCTGTCCGTCGGTCTGGGGCGCGGTTGCGGCTTTCTGTTGCGTTCCTGCCTGCCCACCCCTGCCCGCCTTCTGCATAACCATTGCATGCTGTGCAAACGTATTGTACAGGTAAACGCATGTATAGAAGAAGTAATACTTGAGCAACCAAATGCGACATATCTTGTTTCAAGCTGCAGGTGTGCCCGTCGGCGCCTGCTGGCTGTGCTGTAAACAGTTCTTGGGTGGCGGCAACATGCCGCAATTGGCAAGGACGGACTAATTGTGCATGTTGGGCTTGCGCTTGCTGGTGGGGTGCCACGTGCCGGTTGCAAGGTCGGTGCAGAGACGGTGCGCACGCCGCACCACCCGCCACTCTGGCACAAAGTGGCGGTACTCAGACATGTACTTGCAGAAGCCGCCGGAGTAGATGCCCTGCAGGAATGCAGGTGCAGCAGGGACGGGAAGGCTTGCGGGTTAGGGTGCACTCGAGAGCTGGCTGGAAGGGCGGTTGGGTGCGCTGCTGAGCTGGCTGTGCCTTGCACAGACAGTTGCCTAGGGTGGCACATGGGTTGCCGCAAGGTAGAGGCACATGGGCTGGACCAGGCAGCCAGATCATGGACTACAGGCTTGGAGCTGGGAGGACATGCTACAGGCACGCACTCCCCTCCGGCCCTGCCCCCTCACCAATGTGCAGAAGTCGCGGTGGGCGCAGTGGCTGGTCTGCAGCCACTCCAGGTAGTGGTTGGGCTTGGGCCTGCGGCACGTGCGGCACAAACAAAACATGTGAGAGAAATGGCAGCATTGAACGCAGCCCATTGTGCAAGTGGCCGTCACAGTGGCCATCAATATGGCCATGAATAGCATTTGAACAGGTACACGTGTGCAAGGCCTGCCAACCCTGGGTACATCGGCAGGCCGACACACACCCATGCATGTGCACAATGCGGGCGTCTTCTCGGAAGGGCAGGTAGATCATGGCATTGAACTTCTGCAGCAGAGGCAGATGGCAGAACGGGGCAGCACATGCGCCTAAGTTAGCAGGAGGAGCAAACCAGCCTGCCTGCCCGCCATACCGGCCAGCCCACATGCACATGCGTGTTATGGATCCTGCCATTCCCGGCATCACTGCATGGTCGCCCCCCCGCTGTTGCGCATGCAAAGCAATGCCACTGCACCTCCCGCGCCTCCCCGCCCAGTGGCCGGCCTCACCCTGCTGATGGGCTTGCCCTTGATCTCGTCCTCGTAAAACTGGTTGAGCGCGCCCTGGTCCAAAAAGGTGTAGCCTGCAGCAGCACGCGTGCGCAGCAGGGCAGGGTCAGCCGCAGCAAGCTGCACTGCACGTGTTGTCTGGCCAAACTGCGCCTCACGATGGCCCGCATCACAATCTGGCACGCAGCCAACGTGTGCCCAACAGACAGGGCTGTGTGTTGGGTTTTACGTCTACCTAACCGCATGAAACATGCAACATAGACGGCTCCGCAGGGCTTGAAAGGCAGTGGCAGCAGCAGCGGCAGCTGCCAGGTGCTCACGTCCGTAGTCCAGCCCGTTGTGCTGGCGCAGGATCCAGGCAATGAACTCATCGTTGGTGCGCTTCATGAAGGGCATGTTGAGCATCATCACGCCCGCATTGTACGGGAACATGTTGGAACGCTCGTACCTGCGGGACGGGCGCAGTGACGACCGCGGATATGGCAGCGGTTCAGAACTTGTGGCGCTCCGGCAGAGGCCCACAATGGCAGGTTGTGGGCCTCCCTACTGGCCACTCAGAATGTGCTACTGCAAGTTGGCACTGCACATGGAACCTTGGCCTGCGCGGGCCGGCATGCGCAGCCAATGATGTCGGCACATGCATGTATCCATGGCTCACCCCATGCCGAGGGATGCGGGCAGCGGCGTGCCCCAGTCAATCAGCTTCATGTGCTTGCGGAAGTAGACGTCGCAGTCTGCAGGGTCGTTGCAGCCATGGAGGGCAAGGGCCAGACGTCAACCGAGTGAGCTGTGGCAGGGGTGGGAATCCAGCAGGTGCAGGTGCAAGCACATTCCTGCTGTGCAAAACACATGCACGCACCCGTGAACAGCACGTAGTTGTACTGGTCGAAGTGGGGCAGCTTTGGGATGTCGATGCGCAGGAATGTGGCCAGAATGGAGCCGTTGTTGTTGTACAGGGGCGTCAGGGTCTGCAGGGCAGGGGCAGGCAGGGGCAGTATGGCGGTTTGAGCATTGAGCCGGCCAGATACTAACAACAGCAGTCCCGGCCTGTGAGCCAGCCGATGCAGCCCCTCAGGGCCCGGCGCAGGCACAGCAATTTGTGTTGGTGCTAGATGCGCAACTGCCTTGGCCCACCTTGGCATCGTGCGACCGCTGCCCCGTCATGCTCTCCCGGATGAGCGCATCCTTCCACTCGGGAGTGTGCTGTGGCATGGAGATGGCGCAGACATGGCATGGCATGGGTGAGTTATGGATGGCATGCATGAGTTACTGGACAAGCAGGCATGTGCATTCATGGCGTGGGCGTGACGCGGCGTCAGTCAGGCAGCGGCGCTGACGCCAAGCGCCATGCAGCAGCCGGGCGCCCGTGTCTGCCCAGCCCAAACCGCATGCTGTGCAGCCACTGGTGTGTGTCTGTGTGCTCAAGTAGTTTGGTTGCGCGCTGCTCCTGAGTGTCGTTGTGGCATATACAAGAAAGGAGCCCGCACCTGGATCATGTTGACGCCCTGGTCTTGCAGCCAGCGGAACATGGGCGAGCTGCTGGAGCCCACAAACATGCAGAAGGGCTTCATGCGCGCCACCTGCAGGGGCGCAGGAGGGCAGGGGGTGGGGAAAAATGGCGGAGGCGATGGCTGGCAGGGCGGGCACTGCCAATGTGTGGGAGTGGGACACTGTGGACGGCACACTGTCGGAGCGCCCCACTCTGCAGTTGGCTGCCTCGTCCGTCGCTAGGCGGCCTGCCACGACGGCCCAGGTACCTGGATGGCCGACATCACCGCCGCCTTAGCCATGAAGTCGTACTCGGTGCCTGCCGACCAGTCGTTGTAGGTGAACACCCAGGGCATGCTGCAGCAAGTGGGACCAGCACGTGTGTGGAACCGTGCCAAGGCGCACAACAGCACACAATGGCAGCGCAGCTGGGATGCCAGGCACAGTTTGTGGGTGCTGTCACCCCAGCCAGCGCCGGCCACGCGAGGTGGTTCCCCTCCCTGCCTGCCGTTGAGGGCAGGGTCTGGGGGCAGCACTAATACACTTGTCCTGCTACTCACGGGAAGAGGGGGATGTTGGCCTCCAGCGGGATATTGCCGCCGTTGTAGTAGGTGGCGTACCGCCCCGCGTGCCACCGCTCCATGATCAGCAGCGCGTCGGCCAGCGCCACGCTGTTGCCCGCAAACTGGTGGGCCCCCAGGGCCAGGTAGTACTGGATCTGCGCAGGTGGGCAGTTGGGTTAGGGCGAGGCATGTCAGGGGAGTGGGGTTTGGGAGAAGTTGGTCAGTTGGTCAGACGGATATCGCAGCCCCAGATTTGATGTCCGTTTGGCTCCGGTCAAGAGGCGGCTGCCCTCCACAACTGATTCTGCAAGTGCGGATGCTGGCTCCAGTCTGCAGGCGCACCAGCGCAGCTGACTCGGCGGTTGGCAGCGCTTTTGAGCCGCGGATGCCGGGGATGTCGCCCCACACCACCAGCTTGTACCTGCAGGAACGCGTGGCGTGGCGGTGTAGCAGGGGTGACTCGCGCAGGGGCAGACCAGCACACCGGCATCATGGTCGAGGCTTGCAAGCAGCACTTGGTCGAGGCATGCAAGCAGCAGCGCATGTGAAGCCTCGGAGGAGTACACCTCAGGCCTCTATTGTAGCCTGCTACCCCTTTCTCCCCAGCCGCGCTCACCCACGGCTCTGCAGGCTAGCCAGGGCGCCCGCTGCAAGCTCCTCATCAATGCTGCCCTGCCCCGTCACCAGCAGCAGCGGCACCTGCAGTGTGAGCAAAGCAGGGTGACATGCAGTTCAGGTGCGCAGAATGTGAGGAGAGAATATGAGGAGATGCGCAACAACATTTGATTGAAGGTGGTGGGCGGGCAAGTTGTGATGCAGCCCCCGTCCAGCATGCCTGCCCTCCAGACCTCTGCTTCACTTGCTGCTGTAACAGCGGGCACACCCACCTGAGGGTCCACTTTGTGCACTTGCAGGCTGTCACCCACGGCTGCTGTGTTGTTCAAGCAGTTGTCGAGCCGGCGGCCTGCAGGGCAGCCGGGCGCCAGAGCAACAGACGGTTGCAATGTGCACAGTGAACCGGGTCCCTTGTGGCTTGTCACAGTGTCATGTTCTTGTGCCAACAGGCCAGCAAGCGGCAGACCAACCGAACAACGAGCGGCAGACCAATTGGGAAGCGCGACCAAAAAGCAGGCCAGCAGAGCGTCTGCGCAGTGCCGCAGGCGCAAACTCACCATGCTCTGCCTGCTCCCAGCGCGCACACTGCTCCACCCACTGCTTCTCCGCGTGGAGGTGCAGCACATTGTACAGCCGGCTGCTGCTCATGCTCTGCAGGTGCTCTTGAACCCTGTGTGAGTGGGCAGTGGGGGTGCAAACGGAGGGAGTCATGGTCTGCAGGCATCACGGCAAGGGACATGAGCAGACAAGCGATGACGAAATGTGCAGGGGTTGTCTCCTGCCCATGACCCACAACAACCAGCTGCCTGCACAAGTGCGCACTGTAGCAGGGTGTCCAGCAACGGCTGCTGCAGCTCCATTGCGCTTGCAGCCGCAAACACCAGCCGCTCGTGCTTCACAAACAGGTCGGCTGGCAGGTGGAACGCGGGGCAGCTCACGCTGCACCATGGGGAGGGTGGTGGGTAAGGGGGAGGCGTGGGGAGGGTGGACAAGAGCAAGGGGC
>VIYQ01001906.1:0-18280 GCA_009928355.1 Chlorella sp. CH2018 | reverse complement strand
CAGGGAGGGGGAGGGGAGCGGGGTGAGCATGGTACATACCACACCGGCGTGGGAGCAGGGCACATGGGCAGCAACGTGAGCTACTGACGCCCCTGGCTGCCCAGCCATCTGCTACCCTGAAGCTAGTCCTCAGCTCCCGACTGCGATACACACCGCTGGCGGGGTCCTGCACCAGCAGGGTGGCCTGCAGCTGCGCCTTGGCGTTGTCGATGCCGCGCAGCCAGGCCTGGTGCCACAGCCCCTCAAACTCCAGCAGCGCCTGCGGGCAGGGAGCGCAGCAAGTGCTGAGAACTGCAGAGCTGGGGCGCTGGGATAGCACCCGCCCTACATGCATGCAGCAGTGGTACCCCGCTAATGCAGCAGCGGTCCCCAGCTGCTGCACATGCAGCGCCCGTTTTGGCCCATGACCACACTGCGAAGCAGCCCACCTGCGCCAGGCGGTTGTAGGTGCGGAACACCTTCTTGCTGTCCTTGGCGGCCAGCACTGCCTCGCGCTCCCGGAAGCGCTGCATGGGCGCCTCGATGCGGTGCAGCAGGTGGCGCGCCCACTGGATCTTGCCCGCCACGGGAGGCGCATTGCGCGCCACCGGCGGCTCCGCCTTGTGCTTCTCGTAAAGCCGCTGCACCGCCTCCAGGTCAGCCGCATACCGCTGCAAGGGCAGAGTAGGTGCAGAAGCATGTGATGAGGGCCAGCTGCTCCGTCCTGCTCCACCATGCAGCCTCTGCAGCTGCAAGTGTGCTTTAGCGTTGGTAGACCACAGCAGCGGCCCAAATGCACAGCACCCAACGGCACTCACCTCATCCGCCCAGCCCAGGCAAACCCACCTGGAAGGCCTGCAGGTACTTGGCGTCCAGGTCGGCGCGGAAGGAATCGCGCGCCAGCAGCGACTCAAACTGGCGCAGCAGCAGCAGGGCCTGCTCCGTGGACGCGGCGCGCGCAAAGGAGGCGTTGATCACGTCCTGCAGGGCGGGTCCGGGTGGGTGCATGCAAAGCAATGTGGGGGCATCTGGAGTGCCCAAGCACTTTGCGGCACTGCAACCACGAATGTTCCAACTGCTCCGCAACATGCCGTGCACCAACACCCGGGCACCTGCCCTTGCTGCACCTTCCCCGCCGCCAGCACCCACCTGCAGCGCGGCCTCCAGGTCGTTGATGTGCACGCTGAACTCCAGCAGGTCGCGGTCAAACTGCGTGCGCCCGTAGTCCAGCAGGTCGTACGGCCGCTTCTTCATGTCCTCCATGAGCTGCAGGGGGGGCAAAGGGAGGGCAGCGGGAGGCCGGTGGGTGGGCAACGGTCTATCACGTGCTCACCAAGGCCAGACGGACAACAAGCGGTGGGAAAACACACACATGCAAGCCAAGCCCCTGGCGGACCCCACCGCATCAGCATCTCAACAGCAGCAGCCCAGTGAATGACAGCAGCCGCACCTCCATGAACTGGGCCAACACGGTGGACACGCCCTCGATGTGGGTGTGCGCCGCCAGCGCTGCAAACTGGTCCACCGTGCCAAACATCTCCGCCAGCTTGGCGCAGCGCTTGGCAAACAGGCCGTACTTGGCCAGCGCCGCCTCTGCTGCCTCGCCGGCTACAGCAGCTGCCGCGCCTGCGGCTGCTGGCACCCCTGGCTTGCTGCCGATGCTACTGCTGCCTGCCGGCCCACTGCTGCTGCTGCCCTGCCGCGGCGCCAACAGGCGGCCGGCATGCTCCAGGAACGCTGCATGCAGCCGGCAGGCGTCGCCCAGCGCCGCTATGAGCGCTGGCCGGTCCTGCTCCCACAGCTTGCCGCCCGCAAGGATGTGCAGCCGCGAGCGCTTGATCAGCTGGTTGGCGATGCGGCGCAGGAAGGCGGCCAGGGCGGCGGGCTGGGCGTAGTGCCGCACGATGCCCCTCACCATGGCCAAGTTGTTGGCGATGAGGGGCAGCGAGTCCAGGATCTGGGCGGGTGCCTCTGCAGGGAGCAGCAGGCAGGGTGGGCGGGGGAGTGAGAGGGCGTGAGCTTCTGCACAGTCCAGACGTCAGCAACAGACTGCCGCACCCGTTGACACAGCCGTCGACTACAGGACAAACCCAGCGGCTGCACATCAGCTGCACCCACTTGTGTAGATGCACTCCAGGCTGCCCTCCAGCGTGCTGAGGTACTTGACTGTCTCCTTGGCCTCGGCCGCCGCATCGGCCAGGCGCAGCTCCAGCCCGCGCCAGCGCTCGCACGCTGGCACGGCCGCAGCGGTGCACACAGCTGCCACAGCGCGGTGCTCTGGGCTCGCTAGCTGCTCAGCGACCGCATCCAGCCGCACGGCGCGAGTGCGCCAGCACTCGAGCTCAGCCTCAGGGCCTGCGTGGGGGGTGGCAGGCGGTAGCAGCGCGGCGTGTGTCTATGCCAGACCAGCACCATTTCAATAGCCGCGCTGAGCCTTCACCCTGCACCCAACAGCACCCACCAACCCCATCCGGCCCCCGCCGCCACACCTGCGTCCTCGGCGTCCTTGCCCGCCAGAGCTCCCTCGCGCAGGGCGGCCTCCAGGCTGTCGCACCAGCTGCTGAGCGCAGCAGCAAATGCCGCCACCAGCTCTGGGTTGGCGGCCGCCTTGGTCAGCGACTTGGTGCTGCCCGCGCGGTGGCCCACCACTGCTGACAGGAACTGCTGCTCCGGCAGGGGCAGCGCCACGCCGCCGTCCGCGCCAGCTGCCGCCTCGCTGAGAGCTGCTGCAAACTTTGTGGCGCCCTGCGGTCCAGCAGGGCAGCTCATAAATGGTTACGAGCGCACAGCCTGCAGCAGTGCATCCTGCACCCAATCTGCGGCCCCAGCTCATCAACACACTGCAGCCCCGGGTCATCAAAACCCTGCCGCCGGCCCATCAAAACCCCGCAGCCCCCGCAGCAGCACCTGGATGAACTCGTCCTTGGCGCTCTCAGCTGCGCGGCGCGCCGGCTGCGCCGCCACCAGCGGGATGAACAGGTCGCTGAGTAGCGCCTGCAGGTTGGCCAGGACCTGCAGAGAGCAACATGCGGGGAACGGGAGGCATGTGGCACAGCAGTTCAGAGGACTGTCGGGCCAGCAGCAGAGCGAGCTAGCAGAGGGCTGTGACATGCCCCGCTGCACACCTGTGGCGCCACCTCTGCCGCCACGATGTCGGTGTCTACACTGCGCTCCTGCACGCCGCGTGCACCCGCCACCGAGGAGAAGGCCAGCGCCTTGGCCCGCAGCGGCTCCGTCTGCGCAGCAAGCATGTGTGTGTGGGTTGGGCCGTGCTGCCGCTGCAAACCCTGCACAGGCACGTGGGCTGCTGCACCTGTTCATGCCGCCCCCATCCCTCCGCCCTGCTCACATCGAGGGTGGAGATGTACAGCTGCGGCGCAGCGCCGTGCTTGCCCTCCAGCGCGGCAGGGATCTGCGGTGGGTGGCCGCGGCGGCGTTAGGGTTTGTGCCGCTCAAACGGCGGCCGTCGGATGGGTGGGTCAGCCCCCGCCGCCCAACCCGCGGGCCTCGCTGCTGCCTGCCGCGCAGCACCCACCTGGTAGAACCATGTGAGCGTGGCGCTGCCCCCTGGCTGCAGGAAGGCGTCCACCTCGCGGGAGAAGCGGCTGCGGCGGCATCGGGACAGCAATCGGGGCGGGATCGGGGGACGGGAAGGCGATCGGATGATCGGGCAGCGCAACAGGGGCAGGGCGGCGGACAAGCCGGAGGCGGCCCCAGCACTCACGTCACGGCGGCCTCCGCAGCCTCGGGCGCCACATCAAAGGCATCGGCCAGCTGCGGGCAGGCAGAGAGGTTGGGAGGCGGGGTGGTGATGCTGAAGCGGCAGAAGGGGGCCGGTGGCGGCTAGAGGCGGCGGCCATCGCACGAGCGGCGACGGCGGCGGCGGCGGCGGCGGCAGCGGCGGCGCACCCTGGCGGCGATGTACTGGTGCCGCGCATCCATGGCGGGCGGTCAGCGGCACTCCCGGGCCCCGGTGAGAGCTGTAAACGGGCGGAGACGGGCGGGCTGTGGCCCTCGTCAAAGTCGCGGTTGTTTGACGCGCGGCGGCTCTCTCTCGCAGCCCAGGACCCGTGTGGCCCGCTGCGACAGGCCGAAATTCTCGCGGGGGGAATGACTGAGGGCGGCAGGAGGCCGGCGGCCAAGACCCGCGGCCGCCGCCGGGCACGGCGCGCCGCATCGGTCGACTGCATCACCAGCTGCTCAGCACGCTTGTGTGTGTTGGGGATCTAGACCGGCTCTTCGCAGGCCTTGTCTGAGAGTTGCGCTGCCAGACCGCACCCCTCGCCGCCCACAGTGTGGAGGGCCGCGGGCTGAAGGCGAGCACCCACGTCCGGCACGCAGATGGGCTCCCGACCACCGCCTGCCATCCCTGACATCGCCCACTCAGCCAATGTGCATAGGTTTAGTGCCGGTCAAATCGAGCCGATAAACCCTGCATCAGACAGGCACCGGCATCGTTGTCGGCCTGCGCTGCACGTGCGGCTGGCGTGCCCCAACGGCCGCTGTCAGGCGGCGCCAGATCGGCTGGCACAGGTGGACGCGCCATTCGACTTGCACAACTTCACTCCGGCCTTCTGACACGCTGCTGTGCAGCTTGAGCCTCAAATTGCAGCCTGCTCGGCCGCCGAGCTCGTGGCCCCAACTCCCCTTCGAGGGGTCCTCGCCCCCGGCGCGCCCCACAGCCTCTGCATCCATTGCTGAATCTACGGCAGGCGTGATGGGCCCGCTGGCCGCGTCTGCAGGTGCGCCGAGACTGGGGCTCTTGCGAAGCGGCCTGCTCTGCGCCTGCACCCTGCCCACGCAACCCAGCAGAGCAATTGCATGGGTCTGGAGCCGCTGGCGCGCCCGCCGGCCGACCCTCCCACTCCCGCCGCCACCCACCACACCCACGCCCCTGCAGCCGGCGCGGCGGTGGAGCAGCCCTGCCCTATGGCCGCCCCTGAGGACTACTCAATCTCGCTGCACATCGCTGCGGTGTTCATCCTGTTGGGCGTGTCGCTGCTGGGCTCCCTGGCCCCGGTGGCGCTGCACCTGTCCGGCCGCAGCCGCAGCGTGACAACCGCCGTCAAGCTCGGTACCTTCTTCGGTGCGTGCCGGCCGCTGCACCAGTGGCAGCAGTGCAGAGGGCGGTATGTGCGTCCGTACGTGTTCATCCAGGGACACTGCAGAGTCTGACCTGTCCGGCCTGCTGTTGCTGCCCCTCTGCCAGGCATCGGCACCATTCTGAGCACCGCGACCATCCACATGCTGGCGCCGGCCTCTGAGGCGCTCAGCAACCCGTGCCTGCCGGCGGCCTGGCGGGAAGCGTACGGCCCCTGGGCCTTCCTGTTTGCCACCGCGGCCATGATGGGCATGCACCTGGTTGACTACCTGGTCAAGGTGGGTGCTGGGCGGGCGGGTTTCTCACAAGGACGTCTGGGCTGTGCAAGTATGGGCACCACATCGACGGGGCCTTGCCGCCCAGCCAGCGTCAGCTGCCGCACGTCTGCTGCTGCGAGCTTCAGCTGCTGCTAGCACTGGAAGTTGTAGCCCCGTTATCTTTCGCTCCTCTCCTGCGCAGGGCCACTACCAGCGCGTGGCGTCGCAGCAGCAGCAGCAGCAGCTGGCGCAGGCGCCGGCGGCACCCGCCATGCCACACGTGCATGTGCACGCGCGCGGCGGCTGCCACGAGCACACCTCCGCAATCGTGCAGGCTCTGGCTGAAAAGGACCGGCGCGCAGCGGCAGCCCAGCGGCAAGCGGCAGAGGCGGCAGAGCATGCCGCCCTGCTGTCGGCAGAGGACGGTGCCGCCGCAGATGGCAGCTCCGCAGCAGCCGCAAGCAGCAGCAGGTCGCCGCGGGGCGGCTGCCGAGGCGGCTCCTGCAAGGGCACCAACGGCCTGTGCAGCGGCATCTGCAGCATGGAGGGCGAGGAGCTGTGTGTGCCGCTGCTGGTCAAGGAGCGGCGGGAGCAGTCGCTGGCGGCGGCATGCGTGTCGGTGGCAGAAGATGCGTCCCATGTGAGCTGCGCGGCTGCTGCTGGTTGTGCTGCCCCTGCCCTCTGTCTCCCCGCGGCCGACGTATGCTGGCTGGGCTGCAGCATGGCTGTGCTGACAAACAGGCCGGGGCCTCTTGCATGCCTATGGCCAGCTCCATTGCACACGGCAGCACGCCAGTGCACCCTCGGCCAACGTCTGCTCCATCACTTGGCTGTCCCCATGTTACCTCCCCAGGTCATCGGCCTGTACATGACTGAAGCAGGCATCATCTTCCACTCCCTCATGATTGGCGTGACGCTGGGCGTGACGGGCGGCGCCGCGTTTGCCACCCTGCTCATCGCCCTGGCGCTGCACCAGGTGGGTGGGCGGTGTGACGACAGGCGGGTGGCAGGCGCATGCAGCGGTTGAGATGACCGCTCTGCATTGCATGCACGGCTCTGCCTGCTGCGTGGCCCACGGTCGCATTCTGCCGCTGCACGCTTGCAAGCTCTTGCAAGCGCACAGCGGCAGGCGGGCTGCACCTGTTTGAGCTCGCCCTGCTGCCGCCTGTCTCGGACCGCAGTTGTTTGAGGGCTTTGCCATCGGCAGCGCAGCAGTGGACTCGGGCCTGTCCGCAACAAGAGCGGCCGCCATGGGGCTGGCCTTTTCCATCACCACGCCCCTTGGCATTGGCATTGGTGAGCAGGCTGCATTGCATGGCTGCTGCCGCTGCTGCCCAGCTGATGCTGCGGGCTGCGGCACTGCCGCCGCTTGCTGTTGAGGGCATGCACCACCTTGCCTTGAGCTGCTGCTTGCTGCTTGCTTGCGAGCCGGTCCCACGTTGCAAGGCATGCCGCTCTTGCCGGCCTGGCTGCTCGCACAGCACCCCCAGCATCCTTCCGCCCCCTGCCCTGCAGGCATCGCTGTGCGGGCCAGCTTCAGCACCAGCACCGCCGGCGCGCTGCTGGCTAGCGGCATTGCGGATGCGCTGTCGGCGGGCGTGCTCCTGTTTGTGTGCCTGGTGGATCTGCTGCAGCCCATGATGACGGACAGCGAGTGGCTGCGCTCGCAACATTGGGTCATGCAGGTGGGGGCATTGCGGGGAGGGCATCCTGTTGCGTTGATGGTGTGACTGGGTGCGGCATGCGCTGCGTAGCAGTGCTACGGCTGCTGGGGCTGCTGCAGTGAGCGTCGGCGCGTGCTCTACACCGCTCTGCTCCCAGTGCGGTGGGGTTGCTCATCTGCCAGCAGGGGGCGGGGTTCCCCCGGCCACCACCTGCTACTACCCCTCGGCTCCAGCACACGCGCACGCTTGCCAAGAATTGCCGCCCTCCCACCGCTGTGCAGGTGCTGGCGTTCGGGGCATTTTATTCCGGCGCGGCAGCCATGGCCCTCATTGGCAGGTGGCTGTGAGGCGGGCGCAGTTGCTCACAGCTTCTACAGTATTTTTCCGCAGCGCTTGCGGCTGCAATGTATGGCCACCCTCTCCACTCCCCTCCGTTGCGTTGTATTTTGTACATGTGTAACTCGTAACTCGCTGCCGAGCTTCATGCAACTTGCGTGGAGGTAGTGCTGCTGCATGGGCTGTGGGCGGGAGGGAGAGGAGCCTTTTGCCACCATGGCGAGGGGGTACGACCCACCCCAGCAGTAGCCTGCAGGCTAGCTAGCTGGTCGCTGCGGGCGGCAGCGAGCTGTAAGCACCAGGGCTCCCCTCGAAGGCCTTGCTGGCTAAGACAGCGCACAAGATGGGCAAATGAACCACGATCTCCCCGTTTGCCAATGTGGAGGGGGCAGACTGGCGGCGCCGCCACCTGGGTAGGAGATCTCAACATTGCAGCGGCCGCAGCCCTTGCTGCTGCCCTGACATCCCCTCAAAAAGCAAACTTGTCAGTTTGCAAGTCCTGAGACGTTCGGCCTGGCCCACACGTTTGGAGGGGGATAGCCGCCGCTCGTTGCCGGCGGTATTCTGCGCCCACCTTCCCCGCTTGCCGTTCTCTCGCTACGAGCAACATTTTGGAGAAGTCCGCTGGACGTTCGGTCCAAGCCGCCAGCCCAAGCGAGCGTCCACCCGCACTCTCTGCACCGCACGGGCGCGCATTCTGACTTCACAGCAACCTAGAGGGTGAGAGGCGAGCGCAGCAGCGGCTAAGCGTCCTGAGCTGCACGTGGCCACGGGCGCCCGCCGCCGCTCGCCGCTCGCAACCCTGGGCACATTCGCCGCCAGAATGCGCCACACATTGCTTGTCGAAATAAACAGCATTGCATAGAGTTGCACAGACAGATGATAAGCCGGCGCAACCCAATGCTGTGCAGTCTGACGAGGCAGCGGGAACCCGCCCTCTGGCCGCCGCCACGCTCGCGCACCGACCACGATGGCCCCACACGGCTGCGAGCGCTTTGAGGCGCTCTGCCAAGCGCTGGGCCTGCCTGAGCCAGAGGGCAGGCGACAGCTTGCTTCGACGCCGCGGTCGCCACGGCCGCACACCCTGGCGCCAGCTGGCGGCGTGCACAAGCTGCGGCGGGGTCAGTGGGCGCCGGTGCTGGCTGAGGTGGCATGCACCAAAGGCACAGCAGGCTCAGCCTCTGCCGCCACCCACGCTGTCCTTGGGGTGTGCACACCACCCAGCAAAGCGCCAAAGCTTTGCCGCCGCCATGCCGAGGGGCAGCCTGCGCAGCAGCATTCGCTGCAGCGGACGCCCTCTGGGCGGCAGCGCACACACCGGCGGCAGCAGCGGCAGCAGCAGCGCCTGGACGCAAGTGCCTCGCTGACATCTGGCGGCTCGGTGACGTCTCCCCATGGCGGGGCGGCAGGCTGCAGGTGAGCCGGGCTGCTTGCTGCCTGGCGGGTGTTCGGCTTACGCTTGGAGCATCGCGCAGCAGGCGCAACATTGCATCGGCACTCACGCCCCCTTTCACTGGTCCTGCTTTCCCTGCTGCAGGGCCGCCTCACTCAAACCAGTTGCAGTGCCCGCCGCATACCCCACCAGCGTGCTCGCAGCATTAGATGCGTGCGTTTTTTCGGCGGGCATGGCCCTCATTCTGGCCACCATGCCGCCCGCTGATGTCCTCCAGCTGGTGTGCGCCCGCCGCTTCCTGGCCGCCTTCCCGTCCGCCTGAATCTTCGGCGGCTTAATGCCGGCTCGGCAGCTGGCTGTTCAGGCATATTTTGCTGCCACGCCCCAGCAACAACCAGGACCTTCTTTTTTAGACGCGCTGGCGTCCTTCTGCCCGCTGCAGCCCCACTTTGCACCCGTCATCGCCTCGCCCCCTAGGGGAGGCCTCCCTCCCCATCACTTGCCTGGTGCCAGCACCCCGGTTGCCATGTCGATGCTCGTCTTTCCTTTGAAAAGCGCCCACCTCTCTGGGGATCGATACCACCCAGCCGGCAGCACTCACCCAGGACCAGCAGCCCCATTCTTTCAGTTGATTCAACCCGTTTCGTTTCCGCCCGATCCCCTGCACAGCTGTTGCGGCCTTCAGCTAGTCGACACTCAGCTTGCACACCTGTTCTACCTGTTACTTGTTCTCTCCCCTGTGGCCGCCCGCAACTGAATGGATGAGCCGAAAGGCATTCGTACTGCTGCCCCCACCCACAGCACTCTGCCTCACACCAAAGCACTCTGCCCCATCGAGACTGCTATCCCGGTTCTCGGCTAACCAGTTGCTCCACGGCCTGGCCCTGGCAGCCGCCACTGGCCCAGCCGGCAAAGTGGCTTCGCCCGCTGTGTCCCGCAACTTCCTACCCGTGTCTTACCACTTGCCTACAGATTTCGATTCCCTTGCACACGCAACCTGTTTCATCCGGTCTTGGCTAGCAAGCCGGCAAGTTCCTGCCTGGCCGCCCAGACTGCACATGTTCTGATGTGGCGCCGCACCATGCATGCCACAGTGCTTCCGTTCATTTCATGACTTCTCACATACAGAAGCAACGCGCACTGTAACCTGCTCAACGTCTGTCTGCCAAATCCGGAACGAACGGGCACGTGCCCCGGTGCAATGCCGCCAGCGCTGGGGCGCGGTGGCTGTGAGGCAGGCAGGGAGGTCACTATTTGGTGGATATAGATGGGGAGAGCTTACTATTCGGTCAATATTGAAGCGCACTCA
Organism: Chlorella sp. CH2018; assembly: GCA_009928355.1. NCBI lineage: Eukaryota > Viridiplantae > Chlorophyta > Trebouxiophyceae > Chlorellales > Chlorellaceae > Chlorella > Chlorella sp. CH2018. Next base: position 8,241 of record VIYQ01001906.1, on the reverse strand, counting down.
CCCAGGACAGCACAGCACAGCACACCGGCCTCGCCATGCCGCCAGCGCGGGTGTGCGGTGGGTGTGAGGCAGGTAGGGAGGTCACTATTGGTTGGATATGCAGTGCTTGCACAACACGCAGGGAAGGGCTGTGGCCCTGGCTACCATTGCCTGGCAAACCCAAGCTTTTACAAGGTGTCTCCCGATCGGATGGGTTGCAAGGTGCGTGCTTTCACGACGCTGCAAGCAACATGACATCGCACCACGGGCCCGGCATCCTCTGGGCCCCCGCTGTGCCGCCGCCACCGCCGCGCCTGGCTCAGCATGACCCGCACGGCGATGCGTTCGTGCGCTTGTCTGCTCAAACTCTCCTCCCCACCTGCGCGGTTCAGCAGGCCAGCGAACAGGCCCAGCCGCTTGTGTTGTCAGCGCGAGTGGGGTTTTCTGCGCTGGCCGCGCCGCCCTGACCCACCTGCACGACACGCACGAGCATCCTCTGGTGAGTGGAATGCGCCGACCAGCTGCTGCACGCGTTTTGCGTTCGCCGCAGGCAAACAAAAAGCCGCCTGCTTGCAAGCGCGGGGCATGATCGCAGAGCTGTGGCAACCGGTTCGTGCGATCGGAGCCACCGCCGCAGCGACTTACCTCCGCCACCCTGCCGCCACCGCCCCATCCGTGAGCAGCCGCCGCTAGGACCGGAGCAGCGATGGTGCGGCCGGGCTGGTGGCTGCTGGCAGCAGCCGCACTCCTGTTGAGTTCTGTGGCGGAGACGGCTGCGCAGGATGAGTTTTGTGCTGATGCAGTGCAGCCTGGGAGCGGCGAGCCGGGGGCATGGCAGTGGCTGGGTGACCAGGCGAGCAGGGGTGCATGCTCAGCAGGCGCTGGTGTTGGCTGAGTGCAAGCAGTCTTGCGTGCTGCTGTCAATCGGTTTCGCACAGGGGAGCTGGCTGCTGGTGATTGCGCCGCGATGCACACTGTGATGCGCTACTGCCGGCATGTTTGCCTTGCCAATCAAGGGCCGCGCAAACCGCTCACCGATGGTGCACCGCTCGCCTTCAACCCACCGTCCCTGCCGCACCCGCTGCTGCAGGAGGCGGGCCTGCAGGAGACTGACCTGCCCTCTGATGTGTGGAATGCCACGCTGACAGCGTTTGACGAGCGCTTCCTGTACGGCACTGCCCCTGGGGAGGAGGCTTGGGTGCCCTGCAGCGAGGAGGAGCTGCTGGCCACGCTGGACGGCTGCTTCCAGGTGTGCGATTGTCGAATGATTGGTTGCAGTGGTGCCCGCACATGCGTACATGAGGAGGCCTGGGTGCCTGTGCAGCAAGCAGGAGCGGCCAGCCACACTGGACGGCTGCTGCCGGTCGGACTCTAGGTGTGCAGTGCCCAGTCGCCTGCACCCGGCTGAGATGGCAGTGGCACACTGTGCCGGTGGGGCCCCAGCCTCTGTGTAGCAGGACCGGCTGTGCTGGCACCACCGTGTCAGCAAAGCATGTGCCGGCCGCCACTTTCAGCCCGTCACCTTCACGTTTGCCGCCCCACCTGCCCACTACCTCCAAACCCAAACGAGTTGACATGCATTCATCCTGCATTCGATGATTGCACTTGTTGCAGCAGCTCCGTGCGCTCACTGCACGCCTGCCGGGGCGCCCCGCCTTGCTCGCAGGACGGAGGCGATGCTCTTGCCTACCAGCTGCGGGTCAACCTCACATGCCAGCATGCAGAACACACCGATTCCGCCTCTTTTGATGCACTGGTGCTGCTGGACGCAGATGGCAGCGCCCAGGTGAGCCAGCGAGCGGCCCGTTTGGTTGCTTGGAGGGGCGGTTGGGGCTGCTCAGGTGACGCGGGAGGCGCGGAGCAGCACGGGGAGGCATGGCTTGCACTCCAGCATCACTACCACTTCCGTATGTCTGAGCGGTAGGCCACCCTGAGCCTCCTACTTCAGCACTCAGGGTGCACGCCTGATGGTCGCTGCTCACCTTGTGCATGCAATCACTCAGCCCTGAGGAATGCAGGCCTGCCCCTAACCCTTCCCTTCAGGTCAACTTCAGTTCAGTGGTGCTCCAGGTTGACGCGTCGCACTACAGTGACCAGGTACTTGCCGGATGCCCCAGAAAATGTGCCGCAGTCTTACTGCGTGCCGTGTGCTGCTTGCTGTGTGCTGCGTGCTGCGTGCTGCATGCTGTGCGGCCAGCATCCCTTTGCCATCCTGCGCTGGCAGACAACACATGGGTTTGGTCTCGCTACTGCACTGGCTCACCAGGCCCACCCAGGCCCACCCAGGCCAACCGCCTACCTCCGCCCACTTTGACTCCTGCAGCCATGTGACGACCCGTTGTGTGCAATGTGCCGCCCCGGCCCACCAGCGGCAGCCGGCCAGCCGCCGCTGCCGCAGCTGTGCGACCTGTGCCTGCTGGATTTCAAGGTCAACAACTCCACGGGACGGTGCGAGGAGCCGCCCGCAAAAGCAGAGGCCGGCGCCGATGTGGGTATCCAAGGGGCCAGCCCGCCGCCAGCCAGCGGCACACAGCCAGCCTACTCTCCCCTGCCCTACACCGGGCCTGTTCCCGCCTCGACTGGCCCCCAAATGAGCCCGGCACTGCCGGCCGCCGACACCGGCCCTGCCCAGCCGGAATGGTTCAACAAGTACTGCGTGCCCAAGTCAGGTGGGCGGGCGGGTGGTGGGATGGACGGGAGGAGGGGAGAGCCTGGCGCGGGTGCGCTGCTTGGTGCAGTGCCGGGGTGCCATCACGCCAGCTGGCCACACCTCCGCACGGACGGTTTTGCCCATCCTGCCCCAGTCGTTCTGTTCAGCTGTTGGACGGGTTGAGCCCACCCATGTCAACACCAACAGGTCCCGCTCAATGTCTCAACCTGAACTGCCCTTTGCCATGCAGACAACTGCAAGCAAGTGGACCCGCGAGAGATTCCCAGCAAGCCGTGCGGCCAGGCAAGCGGCGTGCGCTCTGCGTGCTCGTGCGCTGCTGGCTGGCGGGTTGTGAACCGGGAGCGCCATTCAGCAAGCTGCCTGCCCAGTGCATGCCCACAGCTGCGCAGCCAATTTTGTACGGGGCGCCATTGGCTGCTGCGGCAGGTAGCGGGTGCTGAGGCCACCATGCATCCTCCCTCCCACCTCCAATCCACTGCCATGCAGGGCTGGTTCATCATTGCCCAGGAGAGCAGCTCCAGCTTCTGGTGCAGCCGCTGCAGCCGGCCGGGGTGCCAGGATTGTGAGTGGCGTGAGGGCGCTGGGCGGCGGCGCCACCCGCTTTGCTGCCTGCCAAGCCAGTTGACCCGTACACTGCATGCTGCAGCTTGCGCTGGGGCGCCTGCCACTGCACAGCCATCGGCGCACTCCGCTGCCTCTGCCCTCCTGTCACCAGCTTTGCAATGTGCGCTGCCCCTGGCGCAGGCGCGCGCTGCTACGGCGACAAGAACGGCTGCCGCAGTGACCAGTTTTGCCTGGCGCCGTGCGCCCCCGGCAGCATGTGGGTGGCAGGCGGCTGCCCGCCTTGCAGCGAGCTGATCGCCGGCTGCGACCTGTGCGAGCGCTGCATCCTGACCCGCAACTTGGCACTCAACAAGATGGTGCGCCGGGCCTGCCAAGCGTGCTGCCGGCTGAGCGTGCTGCCGGCTGAGCGTGTTGCCTGCTGGGCGCTGCTGCAACAGCGGTGTGCATGGGGTGAAGAAAGGAACAGCACAGTTGCATTATGCTGATTTCAAGGCATTAGTGGTGGACGTGGTGACGGGTGTGGATGCGTGGAGCACTGAACAACATGCCTGCCCCTGGCTCTGCTCCCCGGCTGCCCTGCAGTGTCAAGTCCGGCCGGGGGCGCGGTCTGGTGTGCGCTGCCTGCGCTGCAAACGCGCGCAGGGCTGGGCTTGGATGGGAGACGGCACGGCTCGCTGCCGGCCGCTACGATGATTGGTCCCCAAGCCTCCAAGCTTGGAGGTGTGCCTTAAGGCGGCACCACACATCACAAAGGCAGGCGCGGGCACCGGCGCCTGCTGCAATCCGGCACCCTGCCCCCGACCCTCAACTGACCACCCCCACTTGCTTGTTGTCCAGTGCCCAGCTCACGCAGCCTGACCTGTCCCAGTGTGTGCTTGATTCTGTGCTCGCTTCAACGCCTGGCAACTGCTGTGCACTGCGCACTGTCGTACGCCTGCCCGGCCGGGCCAACTGCTCCACCTCTCATCGCTTCACCACATGGCTCCTAGCTGTCCCATTCGATGCTCCCTTCGATGCCCTGCCCATCCCTCACCTTGCCTTTGTACTTCCGGCCCTCCCGCGCGGACCCCCCTGCCTTGAACCCCAACTGAGACCCCTGCTCCAACTGACACGGGACACGTGCGTTTTCCCGCTGCCTTGATCGCCTGAATACGGGTTGTTACACAAGGTGCACACAGAGAGGCGAGCGCGGCAGCTCTGCAACGGCTGCCAAGTCATCCTGGATGCTGTTGCAGCGGCGGCCCTGCACCGCAGCGAGGGGAGGGGGATGCACACTGGCTGAGCTCACACACCACGCACTTTGAAGCAATCCAACGGCGGCCGCTTGCGGGTGACAGACAGCTGCTTACAGGGGCCGAGGCCCATCAGCACACCACCCCTCAGCTGACCAGGGCTGGGCAGTGCAGTGCAGTGATTGGTGGCAAGACATGGCATACAGCGGTAGGCAGCAGTGTTGCAGCAACACTTACAGGTGGGTTCGTGAGGCTCCTTGACCCACCAGGCCGCCGCCCAGCGCGTTTGGTCGGCCGGCGGCACAAACATGACCTGCCGGGCAGCATTAGGGAGGAGAGGAAGGGTCAGGGTAGCTCACCGACACTCTACACTGCCGAGCAGCAGCTGGACCTTGGTAGCTGCACCGTACAGCAGCTAGCCGATGCCTGCTCCATGTTCGATGCACAACCAGCATGTGCTGGCTGCCCCATCCAACGACAGCTGGCACTCTCTGGCCGCATTCGGCTCGCATGCCAGCGCAATACAACCTACTGCCCTGGCACCCGACCAAGCAACAGTGCAGCGACATGTTAACACAAGCCCCGGCAGGGGCAGCTGTTGTGTTGGGCAGCGGCCCCACCTGCTCCGGCACCGGCTGTATATTGAGCGGGCTGCGGATGCCGCGCCGCTGCCTGAACTCATGCACTGCTCTCTGGCAGCCTGCGCAGGAGAATGGGCACCCGACAGAAGTGAGGCAGGCTGCATGGCAGCAACTTGGGGGCACTGGCTGCTGGCAAGCTGTCGTGCGGGAGGGTGGGGTGGGGCAGCCCCCATGGCAGCCCCACAGCACGCTCCCAGGTAAATCTGGCAAATCTCCCTCAAGTCCCAACGAAAGACTCCACCAGACCCTCAATTCTCAAGTCCCTCAATCCTGACGCCCCCAAATTACAGCCTCCAGCATCCCCTGCCCAGCACGTGTATAGCCTCCTACCTCCCCAGCAGCAAAGCACTAGCTCCAGACTCCCCAAGCTCCCCCGCCCCCCAGCACCTGTATACGCTCCGTAATCGTCAATGTAGACCAGCCCTCCAGGGGACAGGCGGTCGTACAGCGCCTCCAATGAGTCGCGGGTGGACACATACCTGCACAGGTGCAGCCATGTTCGATGATGCTCAACAGGGGCGCAGCACCAAGCTGTTTGGCAAGACTAGGCAAGGGTGGAACGGCACGTCGACGGTTGCAAGCGCGCGGCGGGGCCAGCAGCGCACTGTCCAATTTCTCTGGCTGCGCTCGCACGGCGGCACTTGAACAGCAAGCACAGCACATCTCTAGCTGAGGAGGGCTGGCCGCTCAGCATTCTGGCTGGGGATGTGAAGCAGACAACGTGCACTGGAGGCAAGCAGCCAATGGGCAGCCAAGCCTGAGCTCCCCGCCTCACAAGTCTCCGTCCAGGCGCAGGAAGGCAATGCGCTGAATGGGCGCCCCCGGCAGCGTCTCATTGAACCAGCCCTGCAACAATGGATGCCACGATGACCGTATTGGCAAGGTGCGCGCGCGGAGCAACACAGTGGGTAAACAGGCGGGAACAGGGCGCGCTGCTGCCGCCGTACTGGCCGGCACCTCCCGCCTTGGCGTCTCCACCTACAACTACATTATCACCAACGCATCAACATATCACATACCTAAAACTTTCCAAGCAGTCAACAACCGATCACCAGTTTTGTCACCTCACCTTCAATATCTGCAGCCTGCCGGCCTCCAGGTGGCGCCCCAGCCCAAACTCCTTCAGGCTGGTCTTGAACGTCTCCTGGGAGGCGGCGTACTCGCCTTGGAACCTGCGGGCATATGATTGCAAGCCGGGCAAGTTGATTGAACGCGCGGCGGTCAGGTTTCGTTGCCTCCTGGGAGGCGGCGTACTCGCCTTGGAACCTGCGACATCATGTTTGCAATCATGTGTTGAAGAGCGCAAAGTTGTCAGGTTTAGAGTGTGGCCATGCGCCGCCGCATGCTCGCCTTGGAACCCGCGGGTGTGTATGTGCAAGGCGGGCAAGTTGATTGACGGCCAAGCAAGGTGAAGCGATGCGGTTAGATGGAGGGCCAGCCAGTTGCGCTTCTCAAACATGCAGCACGCGCATGCGCAGACTCAGGCCATGCCGCTGTGCCTTCCTTCCCTTCCCCAGCCAGCCGGGAACGAGGACCATCGCTGCCGTCCCCCCTCACCCGCTGCGCATGCCGGGATCGCCGCCCGCATCCTGCTCCACAGGAGCAGGCGTGCCTTCAAAGCTGTCTGCCGCCCACAGGCGGCGCACCAGCGGGCCACCGCCGCCTGGGGCCCCTGCTGCACTGCTGCCGCCGCCTCCACTGCCGCTGGTGGTGGTGCCGTGGGTAGCAACACCTGCACTGCTCCAGCTGGCATCGTACCGCTCCAGCACTTTAGCCATGAGGATGGAGGTGCCGCCGGTGTACACCCCCGCCTCCACAAAGTCCTGAAAAGCAGCCGAGCAATGTGCGAACTTCAGTGGCATGCAGCGTAGAAGCACCCCCCGGTGTACACCCCCGCCTCCACGAAGTCCTGTCGAGCAGCGGAGCGGTGTGAACAGGTCAGGGGCGCGCTGCACGCAGGCATGCAGCAAATGCAGCCCAACACAAACAGTGCACCCACACTGCAGGCCGCGCCCCGCCCTCTTGCCGCCGCCTACCAAAAGCAACAGCTGTCTGTACAACAAGGCTGCTGTCTGTGCACAAACACACGGCGCCGCGCCGTGATTCGATCAAACCAATCGCTGGGTCAAGCCACAACTCACTCCTGGGATGCCGTTGAGCAGCGCTGCAAGCGCCAGCTGGGCAGTCAGCTGCACAGAGGGACAGGGTGGCCACCGAAGGATGGATGGCGACATCAGTCGAGCACCGTGCAAGCCACAACAACAGCGGGTGCGGCAAGATCCAACAAGGCACCCATGCGGTTGAAAGCAGAGCTGCGCAACCCTTGCGCTCCGCTCACCAGGCGGCGTAGCTTGGTGACCAGCGTGGGCACATCCATGCGTGCTAACTCGTAGGCAAAGTGCCGCTCCGCCAGCGGCAGCGAGAAGGGAGTGTACAGCGGTGGCGGCGGCAGCGGCGGCGGCCCGGCCGGCGGCCGCAGCAGCATGCCAGCGGCGGCGCCAACTGCCAGGCACACTACCGCCGTCCACATCGAGCCGCGCTGTCGGGATCTTGTCTGAGCCACTACGCCTGCCATGGCGCTTGACAGAAGCGCAGGCAAACGGGAGCGCTCGCGAGCGGGGCCCGCAGCAGTGTAAACGCGTCGGGACGCTATTTCATAGAGTCGAAGGGCAAGTGTAGTGCGATGGACAGCCGATCCAGGGCGGCGGCGCATGTGTGTGCTGCCGCCGCCGCCGCCACCGTCGCCAGCAGGGCGGCTTCAGCCGCTGTTGGGCATCTGCCAGCAGCTGCTACAAGCACCGTCAGGTCAGTCCAGGACCAGCAATTGGAGCTGTGTCATGACCAAGCAGGGGCCTGGCATTCTTTGTTACATTGAGTGACTGGCACTTGCAATTCTCCGGGGCGGCACGTAGTTGTGTCGCCCAGGGCTTCCATGCGCGATCGCATGTTGGCGCCCCGGCTGCCTGCGCCGCCCAACAGGTTGGAGAACAGCTGTGTTGAGGCTGCCTGTGCTGAGTCGTTCGCCGCGCTCATTTCTTCGCTCCGCCAAACAGGTTGGAGAAGAGCTGGGCCGCAAACTGGGGGGCATCCAGCTCCACTGGGGTCATGAAGTTGACCAGCTTGGGGTGCACCTGCAGGGGGTGGGAGGGGGTGG
>VIYQ01001904.1:0-20179 GCA_009928355.1 Chlorella sp. CH2018 | reverse complement strand
GTCGGGCGGCGCTGCGGCAGCGGGCCAGCCGTGCCAGCCGCGCCGGCCGCCGCGCCGCGCTGGCGGTGGCCGCCGAGCAGCAGCGGGAGATCAAGAAGGTGCTGATTGCCAACCGCGGCGAGATTGCGGTGCGCGTCATCCGCGCCTGCCGCGAGCTGGGCCTGAAGACCGTGGCCGTCTACTCCACCGCCGACAAGGAGTGCCTGCACGTGCAGGTGCGGCTGGGGGGGAGGTGCAGGCCGGCTGCCGCCGTCTGATGGCTGTCGTCGGGGCGCTGACGCGGGGCAGCACTGCTGAGTTGTGGTGCGGCCTCAAACTGGCAGGGTTTTGCTTGCTTTGGCAGCAGCGGTGTGTAGCAGGCTGCGCCGCTCAGCAAGCTGGCTGCTCTTCCAGCATTCAAGGCATCAGGTTTGAAGTTTGAACAGCCCTAGGTGGCCTCGCCCGCTGTGGACCACACCCGCAGAGCGCCAGTTTGCCCGGTGCTGGCATCCGTGCCGTTGTGCAAATTGTACAACGCATCGGCCGCACCAGCTGTGTCCTCCCTGCCGAGGGACGAGGCTGCCTCTAGACAAAACAACAAAAGACTGCCCCTGCAACGCTCAGCGCGTGTGTGCCCCACCCTCCCCCTCCGCAGCTGGCCGATGAGGCGGTGTGCATCGGTGAGGCCCCCTCCAGCGAGTCCTACCTCTCCATCCCCTCCATCATCTCCGCCGCCATCTCCCGCGGCGCCGATGCCATCCACCCCGTGAGCTGCTTGCACCACTTGCGGCTGCGCTGCTGCCGCTGCCGCTGCCGCTGCTGCCGCCCTACCAGCTGCTCCTGCACAACTTCCGCACTGCATGTGACCAAGCAGAGCGCTGCATCAGCCTGCTACCTGCAGTTGGCTGCCTGCCTGTCACGACAAAACGCTGCACGGCCCCAGCGTCCTGGCCTGGGAACGCCATGCCATGTACGCCCTCGTTTTGTGCCGCCCTTGACATGTGCTCTCAACCTCTCTCGCGTGTGCTTGCAGGGCTACGGCTTCCTGTCTGAGAACGCCACGTTTGTGGACATCTGCAACGACCACGGCCTGGAGTTCATCGGCCCCAAGTCCGACTCCATCCGCGTCATGGGCGACAAGTCCACCGCTCGCGACACCATGAAGGTGGGCGCCGCACTGCCTTGTGCTGTGCGTGCTGTGCGTGCTGTGCCAGGGCTGCCACTGCTCTGCTAGCTGCAGCAGCGGCTGCAATGGGTTTGCTGTCACATGCTGGTGTTACACGGCTGGCCACCGCTGCTGGCACCGTCCCTGTCCCCTGCAGGCGGCGGGCGTGCCCACCGTGCCCGGCTCCGAGGGCCTGATCAAGAACTCCGAGGACGCGGTGCAGGTGCGGCTGGCTCTGGGGGCGCAGCAGACTGGTGCAGCTGGCTGCTGCCGCAGCGGAAGCTGGTAGTTTGGGCATGGGGCGTGCAGTCGCGTGCCGCTGCTGCGGGCGCCACCCCCCGCACAATTGGTGCATCAGTCCATGTGTCAAAAGCCACACTGGGCCGACCGGCATTGCTCCCACAATCTTAGCGCAGGTGGCCAACCAGATTGGCTTCCCGATCATGATCAAGGCCACCGCCGGTGGCGGCGGCCGTGGCATGCGCCTGGCGCAGGTGTGGGGCGGGGCGGCTGGCACGGCTGGGGAGGCCAGGAGCAAGGCCAGCACACTGCCATGCTGCAGCCGCCCTTGCGCTTCCCATCCCCACTGACGCACGCATCCCTCCTCCCCTGTCCTGCCCTGCCTCGCTGCAGGACGAGTCCGAGTTCCTGCCGCTGCTGAAGCAGGCGCAGCAGGAGGCTGAGGCCGCTTTCGGCAACGGCAACGTGTACCTGGAGCGGTATGTGAAGAACCCGCGCCACATCGAGTTCCAGGTGGGTGCTGCTCAGGTTGTTTTGATTGCTCGGGCTGTCTGCTCCAAGTTTGGAGGGCGGCATGCTCATGCACATGTGTTAACAATGAACAAGGAAGGGCCAGCAAGCTTGACCACGCATGCTGAGAAGCACCTGCTGGCACCAAGCGGTTCAACCGTCCGCCGCACCGGCCAATCAGTTCCGCCGCTGCTCTCTGCTGCCCCCTGCAGGTGCTGGCCGACAAGCACGGCAACGTGGTGCATCTGGGCGAGCGCGACTGCTCCATCCAGCGCCGCAACCAGAAGCTGCTGGAAGAGGCGCCCTCCCCCGCCCTGACCCCCGAGGTGCGGTGGGGAGCTGGATGTGGGTCCCTGTCGTGCGGTTGTGTGGGCCGGCAGTGGTGTTTTTGTGGGGTTGGCCAGCAGAGAAAGTTGGATGTGGGGAGGGCAGGGCAGGCCTGAGGTGTGCTCTGCTGAGCAAGATGGCCAAGCCATCACGCTCTATACTACCGCAAGCCCACCCCCATCCCTCCTCGACCCACGCCGCTCTGCAACATTTGCTGCAGGTCCGCAAGGCCATGGGTGATGCTGCGGTGAACGCTGCTAAGTCCATTGGCTACATTGGTGAGCACACACGGCATTTCTCAGCCACACACGTGGCAGGAAGAGTGACCCCTGACGTGCCACTGCGTAGCAGGCTGCTGGCCACCACGCTTCTCCAGCCGCCGCCCTGCGCTGCTCTCCTGCCCTGCTCCGCCGGCCCGGCCCACCCTGCCCCTCAACACCCCTCCCCGCTCCCCCTTCCACACACAGGCGTGGGCACCATTGAGTTCCTGTGGGAGCCCCAGGGCTTCTACTTCATGGAGATGAACACCCGTATCCAGGTGGGCCAGTGCACAGCAGCGGGCAGTGCACAGCAGCTGCCGCAGATGCTGACGAATGCACTTCTTTGCTGGCGTTTGGCTGCTGGGCTGGCGGGCCGCGTGGCTGCTTGCCCGGCGCTCAGTCATTGCTTCCCGGCCTTCCTTCCCGGCCCTCAGGTGGAGCACCCTGTGACGGAGATGATCACGGGCGTGGATCTGATCCAGGAGCAGATCCGGGTGGCCATGGGCAAGAAGCTGCGCTTCACGTGAGCCGCAGGGCAGCAGTGCACGCATGCCATGCTGGGCCTGCACCTGTCTCCCCTCCCGGCTGTCACCACACCTGACTGCGGCCCGCCTCGTGCTCCCTCCTCATGCTCTCCCACCCATGCAGCCAGGAGGACATCAAGTTCAAGGGCCACGCCATCGAGTGCCGCATCAACGCGGAGGACCCCTTCCAGAACTTCCGCCCCGGCCCCGGTGAGAGGGTGGGGTGCAATGCCAGCATGTGGGTGCGGCTTGACATGCCTGGGCGGCTGCTTAGGACGTAGCCTGCAGCTAGCTGCCCCTGGCAACCTGCATGCCGGCACTGCCTTTGGGTGTGATGCTTGCTTGGTCGCAGCACTGGGCCGCAGCGCCTGCACCTCGCCTCTGCCCTCATCTTGTGCACCACTGCCTCCCATGCTGCAGGCCGCGTGCTTGCGTACCTGCCGCCCGGCGGCCCCCACGTGCGCATGGACTCCCACCTCTACCCCGACTACCTGGTGAGGCGCTGGTGGCTGGTTTTGAGCTGCTTTCCTGGCTTTGTTGGGCTGGCAAGGCGAGGCACAGCTGGCTGACCTTGCGCTGCTGGTCGGCGTTGCATGCCTTTCAGGCCTGCTGGATGGCAGTGCTTGCTCACCCACTCCCCACACTCCCATGCTGCAGGTGCCCCCCAACTACGACTCGCTGCTGGGCAAGCTGATTGTGTGGGGCGAGGACCGCGACGCCGCCATCAACCGCATGAAGCGCGCGCTCAACGTAAGGCGGCCGGGATGCCAGCTGGGTGGGAGGCGTGAGGAGCGCTGGGCAGGTACTGATTAAGCTGGGGGTAGACCATTACAGCATGGGGCAGCGCTGTGCCACGGCAGGGCGCAGCACGTCGGGGACACCCCGCGGCATGCGGCTCACGTGTGCTGGTTCCACCGCCCCTCGTCCCTCACTCCACCCCGCCCCCACTCCTGTGCACTGCCTCTGCAGGAGATGGTGGTGCACGGCGTGCCCACCACCGCGCCCTTCCACTGCCTCATCCTTGAGAACGAGGAGTTCAAGAAGGGCAACGTGGACACCGGCTTCATCCCCAAGCACCAGGACTCGCTGACGGTGAGGGGAGGGGGCTGGAGGCTGGAGGGACTGGCCGGCCGGTGTGGGTGTGCTGCTCTGCGCAGGCTGCAATCGCGCTGCGCTGTTTGTGACCCTGGGAGCAGCTTGCAAGCACGAGCAACACCTCACCCGTCCGGCTCGATTCAACTGCTGCATCTTGCAACCCCACTCACCCAACTGCAGGAGCCCCCCAAGATGAAGGACATGAGCATTGTGTCCGAGGCCGGGAAGCGCAACGCGGCGCGCCGCAAGCACGCCCGCGCGTGAGCGGCCCCCACGCAGCAGCACTGTTGACCACTGTTGTTACCCCGCATCTGGGCGCCGCGACAGGCAGCGCTGGGTGGTCCTCACCCCAGCACCTGCCGCCGTGGCGCCGCCAATTGTTGTACAGTGCCGTGGGCGCCTGCCCTTGCGGCGCCGGCGCCTGTCGCGTGCCAGCAGCCCCCCCTCGTGCTGTCGCATTTTCTCCATTCCTACACAGCAGTTTCATGAACCCATCCTGCGATAATTGCTTCCTTCGGGTGCAGCATCTGGCGCGCACGCCGGTACACTAGCGGTGTGCTGGCGTCCGCCCTGCACAGCCTGCCCGCTTGACCTGCCCTTGCCTCTGCTGCTCAGCCCTGAAGCCCGGCAGATTTTCCTCGTCAGCGGCTCGGGCCCGCCCCTCCTCCCAACAATTGTAAGACCGTCAAAACTGCAGCATGCAACCCAGGGGCGCTGCTTGCGGGGCTTGTGGGGCTTGTGGGGTGGGTGTGCGCTGTTTGAGTTTGCCAGGCAGCCTTACACACCGTGGCACGTAGCCTACACATCAGAAGCGCTGCCGCTGCCGCCACCGTATCACCACCAGTGCCGCGGCCGCTGCGGCCGCACACCCCAGCATGAGCTGCGCCACCGACACGCTGCAGGTGGGCTTGCAGCCGGAGTGCTGCTTCACCACTGCGCCCCGCTCCAGCGGCTGCTTCCCTGTGAGCGGCCGCTGGCTGTCGGCGCCCTGGCTGTGCGGGCCGTCCGCTGTGTCAACAATGCACGTCTGCAATTGGTACCCGCCATCGGTGCGGCAGTGCTCGTTGAGCCGCAGTGCTCCGCATGCCTGGGTCGGGAAAGAGTGGAGAGAGGGGTGGTCGGGCGGCGGCGGCGGCGGCGGCGACAGCGGCGGCAGCACCCTGGCACCAGAAGTCGCGCCTAACGCGCCCTGACGCACCAGACATGTTGAGGTGGTGTTGCAGAACAGGAACAGCTCGCTGGGCTCCCCCTTGTCGGCCACCGGCTTGTCCTCAGCAGCGGCTCGCGCCGCTACGAGCAGCAACTGGGCTAACAGCAGGCGCAGCAGCATGGTGATCGCGTGATAGCTATCGTCCGACTCCCGAGCGGCCCGCCTCATTCAGCCGCCGCTGCGCTGCCGCCCTCCACCCTGCCGTCCCGTGTCCTTCAGAGCTCGCCAGAGCCACTGTTGCCTTGATCACCTTGAGAAGCGTCCAGTGGCTCACCATGATCGGCAGGCTGCTGCTCCTGTGCCTTCTGGGTGCCACAGGCAAGCTTGTGTCGCCGCCGCTGCCTGCTGCAGCCGTCGCCTGCACAGCAGGGTGTGCTGAGGTGTGGAGTGAGCAGCATGGAGGCTCAGGGTGCGGTGGGTTTGGGAGAGCGGGGCAGTGAGCGACAGTTGCTGCCGCCGCGCAACGCGCTCAACCCGCCCGTCACCTTGTTCCCCCCCGAGCCCTGCCCTGAACTATGGGTGCCTGCCCGCCGCCCGCCTCCCCTCCCCCAGCCCTCCCCCAATCATGGGCGCAGGCGGAGGGCGGCTGCATCATGGCCGGCCAGCAAGTGATCGGCTCGTGCGAGGATGAGCGCAACGTGGTTGCTGCGGTCTACCCCCTGTCAACCACCGAGCCGGTGGCGGCGGAGCAGATCGACGCGGCCGCGGCGGCGCTCAAGGCCAGGCAGGGCCTGCCAGCGCAGGAGTGAGTGCCGGCTGCTGCGACAAATGAGTGTCTGCTGGCCGCTGCAGGCTGTGAGAGTCCGCCCACCTGCTAAACCGCGCTCCTCCCTCTTCACTCGCAGGTGTTGCGGTGCTGTGGCGCTCTTCGTCTCCGAGGGCTGCAGCTCCGACCCCACACTGCTGTCCATCCTGCCTGGCGTGGGCATCCAGCCCGCTGGCCTGAACGCGACTCTGGCCGCCCTGGAGCAGGCCTGCAGCATGTAGCGGGCACGGAGCGCATTGTCCTGGCGCGAGGCCCACGGCCACGGTTGCTGGCCCTAAGCGGCGGGAGGGCGGCTGGGCCTGCAGGTGCTCCACCTTCAACTGCAATGGTCCTCTGAAGCTACTGCCAGGCTTGTGGCATGAGTGGGGCGTCAAACTGTGAAAAAAACCAAAGGGAACGGGGCCGAAGGTCACAGGATGGTCGGGTGCGGGTCATAGGTTCCCCTCGCCCGCCGCACCAGTGCCTTCTGAGGTGCCCCAGCGGTGCCGGCGCTGGATGCATCATCCTTCAACAACGTGCCTCAACGGGAACGTCGGCTCACGCCAGCTATCGCACGGCCTGGAGGGCTTCCACACCAAGGCTGCACCAAGCAGGCCTTGCGTGCCCCCGCACCCGCCCAGCCGGGCTTCAGGCTCGCTGTCTGTGTGTGAAGAGAGGGCGGAGCGGGCGCTGGTGGAGCGGAACGTGAGGTCAGCTGCAGCGGCGCCGCTCCAGGCTGCCTCGTCGCCGCCTAGTGCGCTCAGGTGAGGCGCGATGGCGCCAGGCGGGCTGCGAGCGCAGAGGCGGCGCCTCGGCGCAACAAGCTTCCGGCGGTCCTAGTGCGGCGGCCGGGGGGCCATGTGAGGCGGGCGAGCGACGGACCACTTAGCGCAGGAAGGCCTCCCACACTACCTCTCCTTGAACTGTCCCCCACAGGCCAGCCCCGCCTGATGCTCGCCAGTTCGCTGGATCACTCGGCGGGCAGCCCCGCCTCTGCTGCGCATAGCAGCGGCGTGCGCGGCAGTGCGGGCTCCCTGCGCGTGTGCCAAGTCCCAGGCTGCCAGGCGGAGCTGGGGGGCGGCTTCTATTGGGTGAGTCGCTGAAGCCGCCGCCGTGTGCTTGGCAGTCTCACAAGCTCCTGGCAGCAGCTTCGGCCTCTGGAGTTGAGGCCAGGCAGTTCAGTAAGCCTGCGCTGCGCCCTTGACACACGTTCACAACCCTAACAACACTGATGCAGAAGTATCGAGTCTGCCAGGCGCACTCGCGCATGCCAGTGCTCGTGCTTGATGACAGCGGCCTGCAGCAGCGCTTCTGCCAGCAGGTGAGGGCAGCCGTGGCACCGTTGGGCGTGATGCCCCACCGCCCTCAAAGCATGCCACAGGACGCTGCAGTACCGCACGCCTTTGTTCCCCAGCCCCAACCCAGCCACGCCACGTTGCTGAACGGCTGCGCTTGGCCCACTGCTGGCAGGCTCATGCAACACTCGGGCCGGTTTCCTGTCCCGATTCTGCGCCTTTGCAGTGCTCCAAGTTCCATGCACTCGACGAATTTGATGACGAGCGGCACTCATGCCGTGCCAGCCTGCAGCGCCACCAGCTGCGGCGCCAGCGCCGCCGCCAGCGGCGGGCAGAGGAGCAGGCTCAGAAGCCGCAGCCCAAGCGCAAGCGCAGCGCAGCAGCAAAAGGGGAGGAGGAGGAGGAGGAGGAGGAGGAGGAGGAGGAGGAAGAGGCGGCGCTGCAGCGGCGCCTGCACCCCCCCAGCAGCGGCAAACGGCAGCGCAGCAGCAAGGGCAGCCGGCAGCCGGCGCAGCAAGTGCAGCCCAAGAAGGGCAGCAGCAAGCAGCAGCAGCCGCTAAAGCCCGTTGCCCCACAGCGAGGGCGCGCCCCAACACAGCAGCACCAGCTGGCGCAGCAGGCACTGGCACAGACTCTTGCGCAGCCGCCGCTGCGACAGCGGCCCGCCCCACCCCAGCAGAGCCAGCAGACGCGGCCGCTGGACCGGCAACTGTTGCACCCGGCAGGGCAGCTGGCGGCGGCTTCGCCTCATGGCCCGGCATCGCCGCTCTCGGAGGCTAGGCCTCTGGATCCCATGATGCGGGGGGCAGCGGCCAGCGGCAGCCAGCAAGCAGCGGCACCTGCTCCGGCTAGCGCAAGCGCTGCCTGGCCCGATCCAACCAGCCAGCTGGATTGGGATGCGCTGCTGAGCGGCCCATCCACTGCGCCCTTGCATGTGCCCTCATTCGGCAGGGCCAAGGGCCCATGCGTCGGCAGCAGCCATGGCTTGTCCGCGCTCTCCGGGATGGACGCTGCTGAGCTGGAGGAGCTGTGCCAGATTGAGACACCTTTGTTCCCAGAATGGGAGCGCCCACAGCCGGCAGCTGCCGCCCTTGCGAGTGGCGGGCAGCCGCCAGCGGATGTCCCGCTGCAGCCTGCCGCACCCCCTTCGAGCCGCAGCCAGTCCTTGCCCTCACAGCCCGTGCCTTGGCAGGGCAGCATGTAGCCATTCGTGATCACCAGCCCTGCGGCCCCAGCAGCTCACCTGCCTGCTGCACAGCTGCACTCTGCTGGCCCGACAGGGCAGCAGGTGCGTCTGCCGCCATTGCTTCCTGGAGGCCCTTACCTGGCGGCCATGCCGCAGCTGCCACAGCCGCCGTGGCAGCAGGCTTGGCAGCAGGCGCCGCCACACGAGTGTGAGCTGCCTGCGCAGCAGCAGCGCTGGCAGGCAGCCTGGCTGCAGCAGCAGCTGTCTGCCGCCACCTCAGCTGCCTGCAGCACGGTGAATATGGCGCCACCTGCTCCCCATGCTCTACCTGCTGCAGCCGCAGCAGCAGGGGGCCCACCAGCCAGTGGGCCACCCAATGCATGGCAGTAGGCGCTGGTGCGCCTGCAGTGGTAGCTCCAGTAGAATCTTGTTTGGTGGCACCCCCTGCCTTGCTTGCTGCTCCGTGATTGTGGGACCTGCTTTACTATGCCCCTAGCCCATCTGGTGCACAACTGTGTCGTGCCTGCCCTTCCCACTGTGCCTGAATCTGTTGGCAGCTGTGCCCAGTAAAGGCACTGTGCCTGTACCCACTTCACAGCTCGACTCACTGTTATGTGCCAAACGCCTGGCATTCGATTGCACATTTCATACACCCTCATGCCAGCCGCACGCTCGGTGCACGCAGCTGGCTGCCTCTACTCTGCGCATCCGTTGTTGGTCTGAACTCTTCCATCCGCCTGTCTGCCACTTGACCTTTCCATCTCCTGGCCTGAGGCGCCCCTCGGTGGGGCTAACTAGTGCCCCGGGCTGCAAGTAACGCCTTTCCTGAATCACTGTTCCTTCTGCTTTTGCTGTCGCAACGCCAAATGCAGTCGCGGACCTTACAAAGCTTGCGCACTGCATCAGGCAGGTAATAAAGCAATGCCGCAGCAGTAACCAACTCGGGCAACTGGTGGTGGCGACAATGTGCCCATGTCGTGGAGCGTCAGCGCAGGCAATCACGAGCAGTGCAGGGCAGCAGCTCAGGAACTGTTGGGGGCCCCACATCAGCAGCCCCCCCACGGCTCACACCCCCTCGGCATCATCCAAGTTGAACTTCCGCTTCTTGAAGAACTGGATGTCGCTGCTGTCCAGCTTTGGCCGCTCCACTCTGCCCAGCATGCTCTCCGGCACCGCTGACAGCGGAAGGCCGCCGAACAGCGGCGTCCCTGCTGGGGCTGCTGCCTGCTGTGCCTGCTGCGGGTCTGCGGTGCCCTCTGTCCTGCCGGCAGATGGTAATGCATCGCTGCCCTGTTCCCCCTGTGCCGCTGGCTGCTGCTGCTGCTGCTGCTGGTCTTGTGCTGCTGCTGCCTGGCCCTGCTGCCCAGACTCTGCTGCCATCCCTCCTGTCGCTGCCCCTGCCCCATCGGTTGCCGCAGCCGCAGCCGTCGCCTGCCGCTGCTGTGGCTTGGGCAGCTGTTCCACACTGGAGGGCAGCGGATCGCTGCGGAAGTAGCGGTGCTGCAGCGCATCCGACGCGCTAATTCGTCGGGAGGCATCAAATGCCATCATGCGCGACAGCAGGTCCAGAGCATCATCGCTGGCCTGGGGGCAAGTAAACAGTGGCGGGGAGCGCAGAATGCAAAGGATGCTAGGCTGCAAGCGCATGGCCAACGGACGGCTATGCAAGCGGGGGTTGCTGGCAGAGTGATCAAAGAGGCCGCCAGCGCAGCAGGCTGTGTGGCCCCAGTGTGCAAGCAATGCAGCGGCTGGCTGGCAGGCCCAGCACCCTCACCCCAATCATGGATGCCGGGAAGAGCTTGCGCAGGCCGGGAGCGGGAGTGGCCTGCAGCAGAACAAGTAGTGCAGCAAGCAATTCGAAGAGCGGCACTCCAAACATTCCACACCTTTTGACACGTGCCTGCCCATGCACTTGTCCTTTCCATCTGCTGAACAAAAGCAGAGCCTCCAGCCGCAAGGTGCACACACCTGGAACTCCACAAAGCCGGGCATGGCACGCAGCCCCGCCCAGCCCTCGTCCTGCGGCGTGCCCAGCGCATTGTAAATCTTGCCCAGCACCTCCAGGTCTGTGTGCAAACGTGGGAGCAGGGAGGCACGTGCAGGCTGTGCAAGCTTGCAGCAGCACATACGGTTGAGCTTGACCCGCCTCACAGTCAGGAATCGGCCCAGTCCACCTACCCACCAGCCACCCCTGCCCGCCCCGCCCCACCTGACTCCCCAGAGAACCAGGGGTTCCTCCGCAGCAGCTCCGCAAAGATGCAGCCTGCAGGGGAATGGGGGCAGGGAGGGCCAGCACCCCGGTTCAATGGCATGCTGGGCGGCTGCGCTGCACAGTTCTAGCTGTGCCCTCCCTTCACTTCAGCACATTGTGCAAGCAGGGCGGCGCGGCCAGCACACCATGCTGCCGCCCACCTGCCGCCCAGATGTCCACCCCTGGGCCATAACATGTGGAGCCGTAAAACAGCTCCGGCGGCCGGTACCAGCGCGCAAACACCTGCGAAAGCAAGGTGAGTCTGGGCCAGAGCAGGTGCAGGAGAGGAGCGCAACAACAAAGAGATCTCCCATACTGCATGCAGCGGCGCACCGCCCCATCCAAACGTGCTACCACTCCTAGCCTCCCGTCGGCCGAGCCTGCAGCCTGCCACTTACCTGGTTGGTGTATCGGCGATCGGGGCTGCCAAACGTACGCGCCAGGCCAAAATCGGCCTGCAGGTTGTTGACGAGGCCAGTGAGGATATCCATGGTCGGTTGTTGCGGGCAGGGGGCTGGTCGGACCAGCTGTCAAGACAACAAAACGCAGGCCAGGGGGCGGCTTGCGCAGCTGGCCTCTGCATCCTCCATCACCACTGGGCCGCTGCATTGCACAGCACGGAGCCAAGCATGCACAGCGCACCAACTTGAGCTCCCCGCTGGCCGTGACCAGGAAGTTGTTGGGCTTGATGTCGCGGTGCACCACCCAGCGGGAGTGGCAGAACTCCAGGGCCCGCAGGATCATCTGCGGCAATGGTAGAGGTGCGGTGAGGCAGCGGGGCGAGGGAACGCAGCAGCGGCGTGAGGTCTGATCACGGCAGCGCACGGCACCAAATCCCAGCAGCTCCATCCCTACACCCAGCGCACAGCCGCTGGCTGGCACATCCCTTGTATGCATTCCCCCGTCTGGTACGCCTGCCTGCATGTACGCCTTGATGTCCCCCGCCGACAGCAGGCGGGAGCGGTCGCGGATCACATGCTCCAGGTCCGACTCGCAGTACTCCATGACCTGGGGATCCAGGGCAGCGGCATCCACACAGTCAGCCAACTGCTCCCGCAGCCCCCGCGGGCGCGCACAGGTGCCTGCAGCACGGTTCAGCATTGAGCGCAGGCTAGCAAGGGTGAGGCAGCGCCACAGCTCGGAGCAGGAGGCAGCAGCAGCCGGCGCACCAGGTTGATGCCGCGCTTCTGCGGCAGCACCTCCAGCAGGCGCACGAGGTAAGGGCTGCGCAGCTCGCGCAGCAGCTTCACCTCCCGCAGCGCTGTCACGTTCACGCCCTGTGGGGTGGGCAGGAGGGAATGCCAGGCCGGCGAGGCTCGGCAATGGCCGAGGGGCACTTTGCAGCAGTAGCATTTGATCAGGCGGCGGCAGGGGGTGTGGCCCGTACCTCGCCCTTCTCTCCCACTTGGATCTTCTTGATGGCGACCACCTGGCCGGTCTGCACACACAGGAGTGAGGCCGGGGCTGGTGTTGAGGGGCCGATTGCAGTCGCGTGCAGCGGCAGGAGCGGCGGCGGCGGGAGCGGCGGCGGCAGCCTGCAGAGGCCGCGCCTGAACCACCTGCAGATTCTGATGATGCAAGGGGACACTCTTGAAGCTTTCAAAGCCGTCCCAGAGCCATCGGGCCGCTCTCCTGCGAGCGGGCCGAACAAACGCAGCGCTGGCAGCGCCCGCACCTCTTTGTCCGTCGCCATCAGCACCTTGCCGAACGTGCCGACACCCAGCACGATGCCCTTGGTGTACCGCTCCATCGCGCCGAGACTTTGGGCGGCGGCCGGGCGGACCGGCAAGCCTGCGGCCGCACGTGCCGTTTTTAGTCAATGGGGAATGTCCCATAGCGCACCGATCGCGCCAAAGGAGCGCAAGGGCTCCGCCAGGCATGCGCGGCAACAATGCAGGAGGCGCACTGGTCTAGTTTGGAGCGCTGCTGTGCAATTCTGCTGCTCCAGCACCTGGTACATCCGGTGGGCACGCGCCTGCCTGCCTCAGTGCACCACCAATTGCCGTTTCCCTTCCAGGCGCCGGCGCTGCGAATGGGGGCGCCCACCACGTCCTCCGATGCCACCCGCAACATTACGCTGGGCTGTATAGGCGAGCCGCCGCTGCTTCGGCGCGCCGCCACGCTGCCGCCGCCGCCACCCCACCCACCCACCTCGCACACCCTCCCGCCGCCTCCCTTTCCCATCCCTGCGCAGTTGCGGGCACCGTGCTGCTGGTGGTGTTTGTGGCCTGGAAGATGCGACGCCGCGTGCGCTGCAGCTGCGCCTGCTGGGGCGCGGCCGATCCCGCGGCTGCCGAGCGGCGACGCGTGCTTGCTGCCGCCGCCGTGCTCTACCAAGCGGCAGCCGCCAACCCGGAATTCAAGTGAGTGCGGCTGGACTGGCTGTCACCTCTAATGATAACACCCCGCTTCACCACATTACAGTAATGTGGTTGCCCCTGCTGGCCCCACTGCTGCAGGCTGCGCCTGCGGCCGAGCCCAGGCTGGTGGGCGCAGGCATCCCCCTCGGCCTCCATCTACACCTCGCCCACGCTGGCGCCGCCAGACCCCGGCAGCACTGTGGGCAGCCCTGCCTCGTGGCGCTCCCGCTCCCCTGCGGGCAGCTACCAGGGAGAGCTGGTGCCCGCCCCCGCCGCCCCGCCGCTGCGCAGTCGCGCCAGCCCCAGCGGGCGCCCGCCGCTGCCGCCCGCGGCACCGCGAGGCCACTCTCAGCAGCAAACAGCCTCGCCTGGCACATCGCCTGCCGCGTCCCAGCGGCAGCAGCGATCACCGCAGCAGCGCCGCTCAGTCAGGGAGCTGGTGCGGGCGTGGAGCGGCGGCGGCAGCATCGGCACCCGGGAGCGCTCGCCACCGGCTGTTACAGCTGCGGAGGCGGCAGCAGCAGCAGCAGCAGTGGCCGACCTGGAGGCGCAGCAGCTGCCATCGGCACATGAGGCCCGGGCATTCACCTGGAGCCAGCTGGGCCTGTCGCCAGCTGGCAGCCCCGCCACGTCACGCCGTGCATCGGAAAAATGCAGCAGCACCGCACCGGCCGCCGCTGCCGGCCTCGCAGCAGGGCGAGGTGCACGCCAACCCAGTTTTTGACTGGACAGCGGTCAGCGCTGCTGGCTTGGAGGGTGGCACACTTGGTTCAGCAGCCAGCAGCCCCGGCCACCAAGTCAGGCGCACAGCATCCCGCTCCCGCCTGTCGCGCGGAGTGAGCTTTGCAGAGCCGGCAGGGGAGGGCAGTGCGCACGAAGGACGGGACGGTGGGGGGCACAGCCGCCGCAGCAGCCTCCTGCCGTTCAGCGACACAGTGGAGCAAGGCAGCCGGCGCGAGGCCGGCGGCCATATGAGCAGCCGGCCGTCGGAGCAGTCGCTGCTGCAGCTGCGCGGCGAGTTGGAGGGCATCCAGGAGTGATGCTGCTGAACGAGGTGGGTGGCAAAGCAACGACCAGCATGCTTGCCCTCCTTCAGCCTTGATTTGCAACAAGCCCTGGCTCCTGCCCACTGCAAAGACCTTTGTCTCTCTCTCTCTAGGCCCCCAGCACACTGCGGAGTCGTGTTACATGCGCCATGCCATTGCCACACGTGTGTTATGTCTCTAGAGTGGCTGCGCACGCAAGGGAAGGAAAACTGAACGCGGGTAGGAGAGAAGCGAATGGGGTGGGGTGGAGGCCGGCCCCGAGTAGCGCTGTCGCCACGCTGCGAAATGCCGCTGCGCTGCGCCGCGCTGTTCCGGCCCCAGAGCCACAGGGTGAAGTATGCTGCTGCTGCTGCTGCTGCTGCGGTGCCAAGCCACTTAATCGGACTTGGGGAACACGTCGGAGACCTGCGCAGAGAAAGGAATAACACAGCCCTCAGCAAGGGTGCCTAAGCTGTGCACCCCCCATGGCTTGTCCACCAACCAAGCACATGCCCTGCCGCGACACAGAACAGCAATACCAGGACTTGACACAGCACAGCACGCCAGCCGACCACACTGCGGGCCAGAGAGCGCCGCCGCCGCACCTTGAGCTCCTTGTTGTCGTCGCCGTCGGCCAGCGCCTTGACGCCGTAGGCCAGCTTGGTGGGCACCTGGTTGATGCCGCGAGCCACCTTGGTGGGCACCTGCGCGAGCGAGCAGAGGGTGGGGTGATTGTGGTCAGCTTGGGCCCAGGAACACATGGCATGCGCAGTGGCAGGCCGGCATGGGCACCCAGCGCCATCCACACATGCATGGCCAGGCGACACCACCCTGCCGCCCGTCTGCGCCGGCTACCACCTCTGCACCCACGCGTGACGTCCAAAGCAGCACGCATGCAGACGGGCATGCATTCCTGCACTCCTCACCTGGTTGATGAGGCGCGCGATGGTGGCAATCAGCTCCTTCTTGGTGGGCAGCTTCTCCAGCTTCTTCACCTCCAGGTAGTCCATCAGCTTGCCGTCCATCACGCCGCCGCTGCGGGAAGGACACAGCAAGGGAGGGGGGTCAGGCTGAGCAGCGAGGCATCACACGTGCAGGTGCCGCATAGTGGCACGTGACCTCTGCCATGGCGGCGCAGCAGTGCACCCTCACAAGCCGCACCCCAGGCTAGTGTGATGCAGCAGGCCGCCCCCTAGCTCACGGACGCAAGTCCCCACACCGCAGCCCAGCCCTGGCCGCACCTGATGTCAATGGGCCGCGCCGTCGCGCGCTCCTCCTTGGGCAGCGCATCCACCAGCTTCTTCTCAAACGCCACATACGCCTTGATGCTGTCCGCAATCACCTGCACAGCGAGGGGGCCACGGTGCAGGCAGCGACAGGTCAGGCACGCGCAGCGTCAGGCGGGCCTTGTAACACACAGGGCAGTGCGCCTCCTGCTCATGACATGCCGCATCGAAGCCTTGCAACCTATTTCCCACCCTTGCAACCTTCTTCCCACACCGCGTCTCGCAGTGCAGCGTGGCCCAGCGCACCTCCTCGTTCACAAACAGCCAGGCGTTGTCGCCCTTGGTGGCGGGCTTGAGGTTCTCCCAGCCCTCCACCTTGTCCACCGCCACGCGCATCAGCGTGTTCTGCAGGCCGTGGCAGCGCAGCGCAGGTCAGGGGGTTATGAGGTGGTGGGGCAGAGGGAGGGTTGGCTGGTGGGCTGCAGGCGGCGGGCCTTGCGCTGCGCATACCGGCACCGGTCGGCAGTGCGGCTGCACATGGGGCACTGCCATGAGACTTGCGGCCTGCGGCTGCAGCAGCTGTCACGCGGCCGATGTCAATCGGCCGCGTGACAGCCTGCATGCCCATACTGCTCCAGCTGCCTCAGCCCTTTGGCAGCGGCTGCACCCCGCCTGTCGACCACATGGCCGCACCTTGCAGACCAGCATCTTCGACTCCTGGGGCAGCGAGCGGCGGAACTCCTGCAGCTGCTTCACGGTGAGGCCCTGGTA
Source organism: Chlorella sp. CH2018 (assembly GCA_009928355.1). Taxonomy (NCBI): domain Eukaryota; kingdom Viridiplantae; phylum Chlorophyta; class Trebouxiophyceae; order Chlorellales; family Chlorellaceae; genus Chlorella; species Chlorella sp. CH2018. The sequence goes on along the minus strand of VIYQ01001904.1, from coordinate 4,010 downwards.
CCGCAGGCCCACCACCACGGCGCTGGACTGCAGCAGGCCCTCCAGCTGCTGCACGGTCTCCTCCTTGCGTTGCCGCGAGATGGCATTCTGTACCTGCACTCAGTGGGCGGCGGGGCGGCGCGGGCAGCGCCGGCGTGAGCGGCCAGGGGGGCGTGCGGCAGCGCATGCATGTCATGACATGAGGGGCTGGGTGGGCTGGTGCATGCGTGCACGGCAACAGCTGCAGGGGGGACGCCGGGTGTCACAGCGGCACGCCTCGAGGCCGGGTGGGCGGTGGCCGCCGCCGACCAGCCCGCCGGCCGCTCCCGCCACAGCCCGCGGCCCGCGGCCCGTCCATCGCACCTGCAAGCTGCCCCGGCGCTGCTGCACCGCCCGCTGGGCGGGCAGGAAGGCCGCCCGCTGCGAGACCGCCGCCTTGGCGCTCATACTGCTGCTCAGGCACCTGCGCAGGGGGTTTGTAGGGGCGGCCCGTGAGGAATGCGCGTGCAGGGGCTGCTGCGCGGCCCCTCCCCCGCCCGGCCCGCCGCTCACTTGGGCGCGCCCACCGCCGCGGCCATCGTGCTGCCCGCTCCTAGACTCCTGGACCACGGGCGTGCAATTTGGCGGGCGGGCGGGGCCGATGGGCGGCGTTTTGCCGCCCCCTCAGCCTGGGACGATGTGGCAGCACACAGCATGGGCCCCCAAGTGGGCGGCGCCCGCCCCCCTCGCCCTCTCTCAGCTGGCTGCTTGGGTGGAGCACAGCGGCTGGCACCATGGTGAGCCGCAGGGCCATGCTACATGCTTGGGCGGCGCCCGGGGCGCCCGCGGGCCGCCGGGCCGCGCCAGCAGCCTCCTGTAGTCCCCCAGCAGCCGCGGGGCAGCGGTGGCAGGGCCCAGGCGCCGCGGCCATGCGGCGGCCACGCCCTGCGGCGTCCCCCTGGCCCCGGCGGCACCCCACGCAGCGGGCGGGGCAGCCCTCCAGTCCAGCGCCCCGCGGGCACCGCCCCACCGCCGCTGGCAGCAGTGGGCGCACCACCGCTTGACGGCCGCCGCCCTGCCGCCTGCCCCGCGCCTCCGCCCTGCAGTCGAAGCGTACCAAGAAGGTCGGGATCGTCGGCAAGTACGGCACCCGCTATGGCGCTTCGCTGAGGAAGCAGATCAAGAAGATCGAAGTTAGCCAGCACTCCAAGTACTTCTGCAGCTTCTGCGGCAAGGTGCGGCGGCGCGGGCGCGGGGGGAGGGGCTGCCGCCGTGTGCAGCTGCAGGTGGCATTTGAGAGTTGCCGCGGCAGACCAGCCACCTCCCGGCGCAGCGGCTCATTGCACGGCATGTGGCTGCAATGCACGCCGGCTGCTGGCATTTCCAAAGCAGCCGTACATGCACAGGCCGCCATGGCGGCACCGCTCACCGCGGCGCAAGCGCAGCATGCTCTCCCAGCTCAGCATGCGCTACCGTCACCGCGATGGTGCCATCCTGTGCATCGGCGGCGCGCAATCCATGATTGCGCTGCCGGCATCGCCCCCTGCTCACGCACCCTGTGCTTGCCCACCCTTGCTGCCGCAGTTTGCCATGAAGCGCCAGGTGGTCGGCATCTGGAAGTGCAAGGCCTGCAACAAGACCCAGGCTGGCGGCGCGTACGTGCTCAAGTGAGAGCGTGGGCCGGGCGGTGCAGCATGCGCCACGGATGGGTTGCGCGCTGCAGCTGTGCAGCGGTGACGTGCGGCAGCCAGTTTGTGGCGCAGCATGTGCCACTGCTCGCACATGCTCCAGCAGTTGCACATGCTACGAGCACAGAAGGCAACACGTGCCGCGTTGCTCTCTTGCCGTGGAGCGTGGCAGCAGCAGCAGCAGCAGCAGCAGCAGGAACAGCATCGGCAGTGGCAGCAGTAAAGTTGCCGCCTGGCCTTGATGTACTGGTGCAGCGCGTGTCGGGGTGCGACCCGCCTGCTCATGCCTCGATGCGCTTTGCTGCTCATCGCCCTGCGCGCTGCCCCTCCCTCCCCCTCTGCAGCACTGCGGCGTCCGTGACTGTGCGGTCCACCATCCGCCGCCTGCGGGAGCAGATCGAGAAGTAAGCAAGCGGCCATTGAGGAGTGAAGCGAGCGGCGGCGGCGTTGCAGTTGCAGCAGCGCGCAGCGGCACGCCGGGCGGCCGCTCCTTCATGATATGATGTAACGCAGAAAAGAACAGCACAGAAGCACGTGAACTGCTGGCCGTTTGGCGGATAGCTTGCAGCTGGCGGGGCTGCAGCGCACATGCCAGCCCGGGGTGCGGCTGCGGAATGCTGTGGAGGGAGCCGGGGGGCAACCTTAGCGAGGGGCCCTGGTGGAATTGCATAGCGCAAGAAGTGGATCGATGGACAGCATGAGGTTTGCCTTTTGAAGAGCAATGCAGGTAGCAATGCTCGTCCCAGCACAACTGGCCCCGCCGCCACTGAGCCCGCCCGGGGGGGCGATGTACAATCTGCGGTACTTCCGCCTGATGGAGGGGAACCAAGCAACGGGAGCAAGCGTTTGTGGCTGGTTGAGTTCTGGCAGTTGGCACAGCAGAACACGAACTTGAGGGCTGCCTTGGCTGCTCTGCACCGCGCATGCGTCAGGGGCAGACAGAGTTCAAATGGGGGAGGGGGGGGGGCTGAAAGGGGCCCCAGCAGCAGGCAACGACGCCCTGCCAACCCGGCGGCGGCAGCTTGTTTGAATCGGTCGTTCCAGGGACCTGATGGTGTGTGTTCCCAGCTAGGCAGGTTGGGTGCATGATGCACGAGGCGGGGAGTGCAAGATTGGGCGGGAATGCAAGGGATGCGTGGCCGGGGGCGCAGGGTGCTGGCGGGCACCCCCCACCTGGTGCTGGCACACGGCCTGCTGCGGCGCTCAGCAGCCACCATTTCAGGCCGACGACAAGGCGGGGAGCCTGTTCCTGCTGCCTGAAAGGTGGTCCCTGGACTTGCAGGGAAGCTGGGGTTGGGCAGCAGAGCACGTGCTCAGTCCCTCGCCAGGCCCCCCACCGCCCTCTTTCGCCGTTCGCACGGTCGTGGGGCGGAGCCGTCCCTCCCCCGAGCAGCAGAGAGCCGCCGTATGGAGTCGGCCGAGGTGCTGCGGCCGTCCACGCCGCCCCTGCCCTCGGCGTTTGCTGCAAGCGCCCAGCAACCATGGGAGGCCGCCCGGCAGTCGCCTCCCAGCCGGAGCGGGGCGGCCAGCCCCAGCCTGGTGGCTGCCGGCAGCCTGCCGGGCGAGGGCCTGCGCCTCAGCAAGAGCCTCAGCATCAGCAGGCAGGGATCGGCGACAACCAACCCGTTTGGGCCGACCAAGCCGGCCTCCGCCCTGTGGCGGGCGTCGACGGCGGTCACCGAGCGCGCCGCCTCGCAGGGCCTCTCCTTTGAAGCGCTGTGTGGCGACAGCTACATCCCCCCAGAGGACCTGCGCAAGCCCAAGGCCCTAGGGGAGGGCGCCTTTGCAGGTGAGGCTGCGCCGTCGGGCGCCGCCGGTGCCGCCAGTGCTGCCGCCCCCGTAAATGACCCATTCAGGACTCGCTCGAGGTTGGTAGTGGAAGAACGAGTAGGGTCCACCTGGCCTCCCAGCTGTGCCTGCTGCTTAACTGGTGCCTGCTCCTCCCCCCATCACCCCCCATCCATGCAGTTGTGGACACAGCGCAGCTTGTGCGGCCACCCAGCGGCGGCGGCGGCGGCGGCAGCTGGCCGGCGCGCGACGCCCCGTGTGTGCAGTCGCAGACGGTGGCGGTCAAGCGGCTGAAGCCCCACGTGCTGGAGAGCGAGGACGATGTGCTGTGCTTCATCCAGGAGGCCCGCCTGCTGGTCAATCTGAGGGTGAGTGTTGGAAGCTGTGCTGAGGTTTGGGGCAGATACGAGCAGACACATACGGGCGAGAGCTGGCTGCTACGGGGGCAGGCCTGACATCTTCCCGCTTGGGGTGGGTGCGCGAGCGATGCTCAGTGCCGCCAGCCTTGCCACTTCCTCACCCCCGGCCAATGCTTGCGGCCATTGCTGTGCCCTGGCTGACCTGGTTCCCTCGCCT